>JAZKJV010009622.1:0-256182 GCA_037367405.1 Ottelia alismoides | reverse complement strand
TGCAATAATCTGATTGGTCCACGTGCCCCGTTCTGGGTGAGCCACGTGGCCCGCTTCTTCTTGTCTCATCCGGCATCATCCCTGGCCATTGGATTTTGCCTTGAATCCAACGGTCCAGTTGTGTCCACGACCTCCATATCTTCCCAGCCATCGGATGATCATCAGAGCTCCATCTTCACCGCACATTGGCGCCAAGCCCACAGCTTGCCACGTGGCGCATTTTGCGCCCTTCGAGCGCGCCCCAGCTTCATCATCCACACCGTTCACTTCTTCTTTGAATCCCAACCGCCCGATCAAAACCCTCATCAAATCAACCCCGTCCGCTAGCGCGCACGATCCAGATCGACACGTGGCTGCTCCGTATCCCTTTGATTACTTCGCCCTTGATCTCATCATGGCCGTCTCTCCGCGCCCAATTCTCCACCGTTGGATCTCCAGATCCAACGGCGGAGCGTCATCGTCTACCTCCCGAAGACCCTGTCTCCCCACGTTCTCCACCGCTCAAAACCCTCTCCCCCTTCCCATTATCACCGACTCCTCCGACCACCTCTTCCTTCGCCAACCGCCTCTAGGTCTTCCCCAGTCATCCAACTCCTCCGCTCATCACTCCACGATTCACGATGCCTCTCCAATCCTCCCATTTCTCCCTCCAAACCCACGTCTCCACCTCCATAACCAGCCACCTTCCCCTTCAAATATCACGCCTCCCCTCTCGAGTCCAAGGGTCCACCTTTACGAGGGAGTGGCCCAGCCCTCCTCCGCCTCCCAGTGACAGGGGGAGGCGGAGAGATCAAGCGAAGACGACCGTCTTCCCCGGTGTTGACCTTCGCCGATCACGGCATCGTCGCGACACTCCGAGCCCGTCAAGCTGCTCCCAACGGCTGGGGGAGTTCAGCGATGACCCAGAGATCCTCCTCGGTGCTCTAGCCCAAGCCTCCGCTTCGCCTCCTACCAGGTAAACCCTTCGATCTCTTTCTGATTTTTATTTCAATTTTCCTCGATTTAATTTGGCCTTCTCAGCCACTTTCGACCTCCGTTCACCTTCTCAATAGCTCCACATCGCAACCCCCGTTCCCGCGCCGCTTTCCGATCACCTTCTCCTTCCTCCAGATTCTGAACCACCTCCGACCCATCTCCTCCGCCATTCACGGCGGAGGAGCTCAGAGCTCTCACGTTCTCCGCTCGCTGAGCTCCCACTCCATTCACGCACGCACATTTCTTGCTTCGGCGGTGTTGTTAATCCTGCAGGTCAATACATACTTCAACGGTCGGAGTCTCGTCGGAGCTCATTTCGTCACAATCGCCCCCGACCTCAGAGCTCCGAGGACCGATGCCAGCAGCGTCTGGAGCTTCCCCGAGTTTTCCGCTTCATCGACGATCTCTCTTGGAGCTCGGGGATGGTCCAACGTGCTCAGAATGGAGCGGCGGAGGAGGAGCTCCTTCTCTGGAGCTCCAAAATCGCCGCCCGCCTTCGGTGGATGAGACAGCACAGTTACCGTTGGATGGTTTCATCTCAGAGACCATCCAGCGGCCCCGATGAGGCCACGCCATCAATTTCGACAGCTGTTGGATCCTCTTGATCCAACGGACATCGTTGATGAATCTGTGATTCATCACTCCAAAAGTCAAAAATAGAGCCTTGTTCCTGAGAAAATAGAGGCATATTTCCTCTTATATTGCATAAATAGCATTCATGCATATATTCATAACTCATGCAGTTTAGCAGCTCATTTTGCATTTAAATAAGAAGCCAAAATCCCCTTTGTAAAATAGCCAATAAAGCCTGAGAACCCCTGTACATTAGAATGCGAATAAAGCCCTCATGCAAACTCCGACTTAGTCTACTTACTCTTAGAATACTACACATTAAAAGACCTTTAAAATGAGACTAATTTCATTGAATTTGGAGCTTGTATGAGAAAGATGGGTTTTTGGGCCACTTTGTATACTATCTATGTATATCTATGTATCCTTGTATTCATGTATCATATTTGACCTCATCTCCGTCTTTGGTCAACATGAAACTTGTAGATCTCATCGAGATCTACAACTTTCATGTTTTGAGTTTTTCCAAATTCGGTCCCTCTTCTCTCTACAAGTGTATTTTTCTCAACCACTCACAGCAGGCCACGTGGCGCCCTCTGGTTGCGCCACGCGGCCCGCTTCCCCTCGCCTCATCCGCCTGCGTCCTCAGCCGTTGGATCTCGCTTCAGATCCAACGACCCAGCCTTTTCCACGCACGCCCCTTGCCTGGACCATCCGATCATCTCCTGCATTGATCTACGCCGCTCGTTCGCACTTTCACCAGAGCCCTCCACGTGGCAGCATCTACGCCGCTTGATCAGACCCTTGATCTCTCAATCGCAGCCGCCCTTCTTCCAGCGAATCGCGGCCCTCTGATCAACATCATCTCCTCATCCAGGCCGTTCGCTCGCGCTTCGCTAGCAGCGTGCCACGTGGCTTCATCGCAGCCCATCATCTCCGCGCCCCAGATCTAATCCTACCCGACCAGCTCCCCCTTGATCCCCACCGTTGGATCACAAGATCCAACGGTGGAGACCTCGTCTCCTACCTCTGGGCGCCCCTCTCTCCCACGTCCCTTGCCTTGCGGGAGGGGGCGCCCCCTTTCTATTTCCGGCTGCACGTCAGCCTCCCTCTTCCACCGCTGACACCCCCACGACGTCACCCACTCGTCCCTCTCCCTCGCCGTCTACCTTACGCTCCACCACTTCCACCAGAGTCGCCCCACGTCGACCACCAACCTCGCCTCGTCACCAACCAACCCATCACCTTCACCTTATAAATACGTCGCCACCGGCAACATTCACCCCTATCCGCCACTCCAGAGAGCTTCCCTGAGCTCCGAGCTTTCGATTGGTGACAGCAATTCGACGATTCCGTGAGCGACGAAGGGCTTCTTCTCCGGCGAGATCCACGGCACCGCTGCCGTGTTGCAGCCGCTCCTCCGAGTAGCTGCACGAGCTCGGGACCCTACCGATCCCTAGAGCGACGACCCTGGAACTCGAGACCGAGCTCCGATCCCCAGGTAACCCTCCATCCCCCCTCCGATCTTTTTCTTAATTTTTCTTTATCTTCTCCGACTTTATTCGCCGCCATCGGCCACCTTCTCGCTTCCAATCCACCTCGACGAGCTTCGCGTCGAAGCTGCCATCCTCGCTGTCCCATCTACACACTCCGACGACGCCTCTCGCACTATTCCGACCAACAGCTCCTTCATTTGGCTGGAGCTCATCTCCAGCGCACCTCCTTCTCACCGTAGGCCTCGCCGACCATCTACATCTCTCCACGAGCACTCGCACGCCTCGGCTATCTCTTCTAACCCCCTGCAGGTACTTGGCTTCTCACTGAACGGAAGCTCACCGGAGACGCCATCGAGCTTCATCGACATAGACACCGGGGCACTCTCCGACGCTCCTGAGACCACCATTATCTCCGCCTCCACGCCGCGAAGCTTCAGGGCTACCTCCGACAAATCGGAGAGCTTCAGCACCTCGAGGAAGGACGGGCGGAGCTACAGCCCGACCGCCGGAGCCCCGCCTTCTCCTCCGCAGGCGGCGGAGGATCGTCGGGGAGGACGAGCAGCTGCCGTTCGATCACCCGATCGAACGGTCCTCACATCGCCACGCGTCTACATCGCCAACCTTTGGATCAATCTTGATCTAAAGGCCCGCAGCCCGCCACGTCGACGAAGACCGAGCCTCGGCCCCAAGCCTAGGCTCGGACAACCCGAGCCTCACTCCGGACCTCCAGAGAGCCTGAACCTCGCTCCGAGCCACCGCAGCCCTCCGAGCCTAGGCCGCCCACGTGAGGAGCACGTGCGGCCTGGGTAAATTGCACAGAAGCCCCTGGAGCTTTCCAAAATTGCAACGAGGTCCCTGTGAAGCAGACCCCACGTGAGGAGCACGTGCCCTGTGGAGAATTTGCACAAGAGTCCCCCACATTATAGGTAATTGCATTTGAGCCCCTCTCTGCATATTTGTTTATTGAAATTTTAATTTCCTGTATTGCATTTGCACCCCTGTGTTTGCACGCATCCCTAGATTGCATTTTACACCATTTTAAAATTCTAAAAATTGCATTTTGTTGGAAATTTTGTCCTCTGTCTGTTGGTACACGTGTCATAATTTTGTAAGTTCATTTGAATTATTAATGAATTAATGGTGAATTGTTGACATATTTTGCCCCGTGACACCTTTTGATTTATAGTTAATTCTTTGTGCTTCAAAAATTCATCAAAAATTCACAGTAGCTTAAGGACATCATTTTAACATACCATAAAAATTTCATAGCATTTGCACGCATATCGAGGCCTAAATAAATTGTTAAGTGATTTTTCTTAGATTAATTTTAATTAATTCATTTTCACAGTGAAATTAAGTTCTGTTAATTTTCCTAGGTCCCTTCTCATTAGAGCCACCTAGCATAATTTTAGTTCTTGGAAAAATTGTGGTTTGATATTTATTAAAAATTAAATACTGAAAATCACTCTGTCTGTTCATTTAATTCACAGTAAATTTATTTAGTGTCGAAAAATTCCAAAAAAATTAGTGTAGGTCATTTTCATCACCATTAATCATCTGGCCAATTTTCATAATTTTTGGACTTCATTTGATATCATAATTAAATTGAACATTAAATTGGCCTACGTTGTCCCATAAATCTGCATAGAAAAAAAGACCAAAAAAAAAATAACTTCTCGTAAATCAACACTCGGATCCTTGCTTAAATTCACCTAAGGAGACAGATGCCTCCCTGAGATCGACCTTGGACTTCCACCAAGTAAAAAAAATATTGCCGCTTAATATTAACTTTATATTAATCCATAAGTGGTTTTTGATTAACCCCTCGTATCCGACTACAACGAATCACTTTAATTAATTTGGACATTAAATTGACCGAATTAACTAAGGATGCGGGAGCGTTATCAATCGTGCAGCCACGTCGACCCTCCAGAAGTCCACAACGTCCATCCGATCACTACAATTGGATGGCCCATCTTCGGCCACGTGTCATTCCCTGAGGTCCCTCCGAGCCTTTGAATCCGACCCTCGAGGTTTGGAGTTGCCGAACTACATCCGAGCCTGCAGCGAGCCCGAGCCTACGTCCAAGCCTAGCCGAAGCAGCCGAGCCTCTGCCGAGCCTCCTTCCGAGCCTGGATAGCACGTGCATCGCACGTGCTACTCTGGGAAATTTGCAGAGACGCCCACGAATTTCTTCAATTTGCAGAAAGGTCCCTACGCGTGTGGTTTATTTACAGGGAAGGCCTCAGAACTTATTTTATTTTCATTTTAGTCCTTTCTAGGGACCTTTTTGTAGTTATCATTTCATGTTTTCTTTCAGTTATGCCCTTTCTTTCCTTTATGCATATCTTGAGCTACGTATGCCCAATTGAGTTGATTTCAGTTTCATTTTAAAGCTGGTTTGATGATCTTTCTAATGGCATGCTTAATTGTTGTTTTGGACACAGAGAATTTTGATGTATTACTCTATAGCCATGTGTCTTTAATTTCTTAACTTCTGCCTTGTTCAAATTGATTCTGTCATACCATTTGATCTGAAATTAACTTATGGGTTTAATTGGCTCATCATCTTGATCTAGTGCATATCTGTGATGTATTTTCATTGCATCTCTTGCATAATAAAAATTTATAAAAAATGCATGTTTATTTTTAATGCATTATTGTGCCTTTGCATAATTTGACCTATATGCTTCACTGAACACTTAGCTAAATAGACGTAAATCCGATTAATACGAGAGAGGTTCGTGTCCCTGAGTTCGACCTTGGTTTCTTGCCAAGTAAAAAAATAATAATTTCATGATCATCTCATTTTTGATTTATCATACACATATTTAAATGAGATGATTATTTTGATGAGCCCGAAATTGGCCCGACTGCTACGGCATGTTGAAGTGCTAATTTAGCACTCTTAAAGGGCCGATTTTGCGGCTCGTCAAATGGCGCCGTTGCCGGGGACACGGCTCATTTCTTGTATCTTTTGGATTTTTGTTTATTTAATTTAGTGTTCATTTTATAGGTCAATTTGTCAATTCATTTTGCATTGTAATAGTTTCTTCTCTATCGATCGCTAACTATTGCTTTGTGGAGGGGCCCTTGATGGTTCAAGGAGGCGAGGAGCAGGATGCTTCCCGCTGTGAGGAGCCGCAGAAGCAAGCTTGGAGTACGTCGAGAAGAAAGAAAAAAATGTCTTGCATTTTTTTCCATGTAATAATTCGTCGTTTACAGTGGTTTTCGATCGAAGACTCGCGGTTGTAATCTAACGATCATGGTTGTGTGGGGACCGTCACCACTTGAGTGTCGACTTAGGACCAAGCACGCGGCTCTTTGAGCGGTTTTTTTCATCTTTTACGTGCTTGCTCGTAGGTAGGACACACTAAATTATATACGCACATAATCTCGCATCACTTAGCTAAAATTAATGAAAATCAATCACCGCTAATAGATGCATGATTAGGTGCGGCTTCTTCGACTTGCATACATGTTGAATTTGGTTTTCAAAACGGCCCCAGTTTTTCACGGATTTATCATCAAATCACTGCATGATTTCTCGCTTAGCCTAGATCGCGGTTTTTATCGAATACATGGCTTTTCTCAGTTTCTTTTTCCTGGCTTGATCACCTAGGTTATGGAAAAAGGGAATGAGCGGTTGACAATGATTTCTTGATTTTTGGGCTATCCATAATTCAGTGATAACCTAAAAATAAAATTGGGACTGCTAATTGCAAGTCAACCAAAAAATGGAGTAAAATTCGGTTTTGGGAGAGCAACACCCTCAGTTACGCATTAGTTTTCAAGTCACATTTTTCTCTGCGTAAATATCTAATGTTTTATCACCAATAAAACCGACAAGATAATAAACCAACTTCGGTTGGTTTCATGTGTGACTTGGTGAAACTAAGGGTTTGCTTGCTTGATTGAGCCATGTTTGTTGCGACACTCACCCCAAAACCTTAGTCCCTCCATTTCATCTCCGAAGATTCATCCGCTCCCTTGTATATCCATCCCTCTTCTTTGTTCACCTTGGGTCTCTCCCAACATCATATTCCATCTTTATACTTAGGCTAATCTCAGCCTAAGTTTAGGGGGGACCCGAGTCCCTGTGATTTTCTCTACTCATCTTCTTGGCCTATATACTTAGGTTATTTCTAACCTAAGTATGGGGGCCCCTCTTAGTTCCCGTATATTCCTATATACTTAAATGGACCTATGGACTCGTAACATCTAGTGCTATGAGGATATAGCAAAGTTTAAGGATAGGGGGGTACACCGTATATACAATTTATTTACTTTAGCTATAATCTGAAAAATTTGAAAAATTTAAAACTTTTTGGCTAAAGTAAAATTTTTTTGGACTAAGAGAACTCAAATGATTTCATGGCTTTTCGATACTATGCTATACTATTTTTGATAAAAATATTTTTGAAAATGACTTTAAAATGAGATTTTCTTGTTTTGAAAAATCTTTTGAAAATATTTTGAAAATCTTTTATTTGTGTGACATGGTTTTGAAAATCTTTTATCAAGGAAAGTTGAGTCTAACCTGTATTTTAACTTTAAAACTAAAATCCATAAAAATGAGCAAAATTTAAAAAAAATGTTTTTGAATGAAGGTGTTGGATTAAACCTCTACACTTACACTTTCACCCAGGATCTGAAATGTTCAAGGAAGTTTGATTTATGAGGTCTTTGAGATTTGCGGTTAACCGGCCTTAGCCATCAGGGTCCTAGACTTAATCATCCACATTCCCCTAGGTCTCTAGATTTGCATGCTATATTCCATGCTTAGTCTCAGACAAAAAGAATATGATCAGCACATCACATGCACGACTGCGGTTTTTGATTGAGATGAGTTGACTTTTCACCTAAGGAATTGGGATGAGGGATTCGAGCCTGGATTTTATCTAATGATGCTCGAGGATGGGATAAAATCTCTGAAGGCTTCATGAAACCTGAGTGTCAGCAATATTAGCCAGTATGAGAACTTGGTTCTTATACTACTCTCTTGATATTGACCTAAGTGCCTGGGTGTGAAATATATAAAAAAATGTTGATCAGTGTGCGCCAACTCTTGGCAAAAGCAGTGGAGCTAGCCACAAATTATACAAGTCAATGAAATTTCAAAGAAAAGCTGTCATTCCACAAAGTCAAATATCAAAGAGGTTCCACCAAAGGCAAGCGCTCCCAAACTTTTCAAAGTGTCCACTTGGACCACCGCTATTAGGACCAGGAGTCAGACTTGTACCAAAAAAGGGCTCTGCATCGTAAATGCTACAAGTCTGGCTGTCAAAGATGCGATAGGTACTCAAAAAAGACACACCCCGGTGTACTCCCAGGAAAACAAGTGCAGACGGCTCCAACTTCTCTTGACGGACGCACTGATCAACACCAAAAAAATGTGTTGCGTAAAAGGCACTAGAGAGAATCCTTGTTCCAATGAGAGGGAGAGAAGAAATGACACAATCCCATGCCCTTCATGATTGGCCTGCCATCTACATTTTTTTAAGTCTGACAACTAAAGAGACGGTAGACTGAATGCAAGATTTGATTTATTCCCTAGTGTTGAGGATTGGGTCCTTAGGAGAATTTCTGGGACCAAGACTTTGGGTGAAGATTTGACTCTACTCTCAGAATTGCGGTCAACACTAAATGTCATATCCTTTAGATTATATGTATATCAGAGAGAGTCTAGAGAATTAGAGGAATTGGATACCTCTTGATTAAGGCTGGGTTGAACTCGAGAATTTTGGACCTCTAAAATTGAGCCGACTTGAGCAGATTGGATCCTGTATTCACATGCATAAGGGGGTTAATCCAACTTAGTCATTCTCCTTGATGCTCGAGGACGAGCATGGTTTAAGTATAGGGGGGTGATGAAACTCGATTTCATCATCATAATTTCCCATTATTAACCCCCTTGCTTAAAATTGTGTCAATAAAACCCAGTTAATGTCCTGTAATTAACAGAGTCTTAAATAAATTAAAAACCACAAAAAATGATAACACAAAAATTCGTGGTATTTTTAGACTTAAAAATACCCTCAAAAATATTTCGGGTCTTTGTTTGATGTCATCTCCAGTTTTGAAACTTGTAGATCTCATCAAGATCTACAACTTTCATGTTTTGAGTTTTCTCAAATTCGGCCAAAATACCCCTCAAAAATCAAAACCATGTTCGCAATAATCTGATTGGGCCACGTGGCCCGTTCTGGGTGAGCCACGTGGCCCGCTTCTTCTTGTCTCATCCGCCATCATCCCTGGCCGTTGGATTTTGCCTTGAATCCAACGGTCCAGTTGTGTCCACAACCTCCATATCTTCCCAGCCATCGGATGATCATCAGAGCTCCATCATCACCGCACGTTGGCGCCAAGCCCACAGCTGGCCACGTGGCGCATTTTGCGCCCTTCGATCGTGCCCCAGCTTCATCATCCACACCGTTCACTTCTTCTTTGAATCCCAACCGCCCGATCAAAAACCCTCATCCAATCAACCCGTCCGCTAGCGCGCACGATCCAGATCGACACGTGGATGCTCCGTATCCCTTTGATTACTTCGCCCTTGATCTCATCATGGCCGTCTCTCCGCGCCCAATTCTCCACCGTTGGATCTCCAGATCCAACGGCAGAGCGTCATCGTCTACCTCCCGAAGACCCTGTCTCCCCACGTTCTCCACCGCTCGAACCCTCTCCCCCTTCCCATTATCGCCGACTCCTCCGACCACCTCTTCCGTCGCCAACCGCCTCTAGGTCTTCCCCAGTCATCCAACTCCTCCGCTCATCACTCCACAATTCACGATGCCTCTCCAATCCTCCCATTTCTCCCTCCAAACCCACATCTCCACCTCCATAACCAGCCACCTTCCCCTTCAAATATAGCGCCTCCCCCCTCGAGTCCAAGGGTCCACCTTTACGAGGGGAGTGGCCTAGCCCTCCTCCGCCTCCCAGTGATAGGGGGAGGCGGAGAGATCGAGCGAAGACAACCGTCTTCCCCAGTGTTGACCCTTCTCCGATCACGGCATCATCGCGGCACTCCGAGCCTGCCAAGCTGCTCCCAACGGCTGGGGGAGTTCAGCGATGACCCAGAGATCCTCCTCGGAGATCTAGCCCAAGCCTCCGCTCCGCCTCCTACCAGGTAAACCCTCCGATCTCTTTCTGATTTTTATTTCAATTTTCCTCGATTTAATTTGGCCTTCTCAGCCACTTTCGACCTCCGTTCACCTTCTCAATAGCTCCACATCGCAACCCCCGTTCCCGCGCCGCTTTCCGATCACCTTCTCCTTCCTCCAGATTCTGAACCACCTCCGACCCATCTCCTCCGCCATTCACGGCGGAGGAGCTCAGAGCTCTCACGTTCTCCGCTCGCTGAGCTCCCACTCCATTCACGCATGCACATTTCTTGCTTCGGCGGTGTTGCTAATCCTGCAGGTCAATACATCCTTCAACGGTCGGAGTCTTGCCGGAGCTCATTTCGTCACAATCGCCCCCGACCTCAGAGCTCCGAGGACCGATGCCAGCAGCTTATGGAGCTTCCCCGAGTTTTCCGCTTCATCGACGATCTCTCTTGGAGCTCGGGGGTGGTCCAACGTGCTCAGAATGGAGCGGCGGAGGAGGAGCTCCTTCGCTGGAGCTCCAAAATCGCCGCCCGGCCTTCGGTGGAGGAGACAACACAGTTACCGTTGGATGGTTTCATCTCAGAGACCATCTAACGGCCCCGATGAGGCCACACCATCAATTTCGACAGCTGTTGGATCCTCTTGATCCAACGGACATCGTGCAGCCATGTCGACCCTCCAGAAGCCCACAACGTCCATCCGATCACTACAATAGGATGGCCCATCTTCGGCCACGTGTCATTCCCTGAGGTCCCTCCGAGCCTTTGAATCCGACCCTCGAGGTTTGGAGTTGCCGAACTACATCCGAGCCTGCAGCGAGCCCGAGCCTACGTCCAAGCCTAGCCGAAGCAGCCGAGCCTCTGTCGAGCCTCTTTCCGATCCTGGATAGCACGTGCATCGCACGTGCTACTCTGGGAAGTTTGCAGAGACGCCCACGAATTTCTTCAATTTGCAGAAAGGTCCCTACGCGTGTGGTTTATTTACAGGGAAGGCCTCAAAACTTATTTTATTTTCATTTTAGTCCTTTCCAGGGACCTTTTTGTAGTTATCATTTCATGTTTTCTTTCAGTTATGCCCTTGCTTTCCTTTATGCATATCTTGAGCTACGTATGTCCAATTGAGTTGATTTCAGTTTCATTTTAAAGCTGGTTTGATGATCTTTCTAATGGCATGCTTAATTGTTGTTTTGGACACAATGAATTTTGATGTATTATTCTATAGCCATGTGTCTTTAATTTCTTAACTTCTGCCTTGTTCAAATTGATTCTGTCATACCATTTGATCTGAAATTAACTTATGGGTTTAGTTGGCTCATCATCTTGATCTAGGGCATATCTGTGATGTATTTTCATTGCATCTCTTGCATAATAAAAATTTATAAAAAATGCATGTTTATTTTTAATGCATTATTGTGCCTTTGCATAATTTGACCTATATGCTTCACTCAACACTTAGCTAAATAGACGTAAATCCGATTAATACGAGAGAGGTTCGTGTCCCTTAGTTCGACCTTGGTTTCTTGCCAAGTAAAAAAAATAATAATTTCATGATCATCTCATTTTTGATCTATCATACACATATTTAAATGAGATGATTATTTTGATGATCCCGAAATTGGCCCGACTGCTACGACATGTTGAAGTGCTAATTTAGCACTCTTAAAGGGCCGATTTTGCGGCTCGTCAATTACACTACAATAAAAATTTCTTGGACGGAAACAAATATTAATACCTGTAGGGGGTCCTCAACAAATGGCCACGTACCTCACGCGCACAGGTACGTGAGGTGATGTGGCCGAGGACTCATGCGTAATAATAAGAAAGTAGGATGATCTTAGTACAAAAGTTACAAACTTAATTAAACATCAGATGAAAGTTTATATACTAATAATTAAATACGAAATGCGCAGGGGTTAACTTGTAAAATACCCAAGTGCCAACGGATCGGATGGTGGTGATATATAACTTAGGACACATGTCGACGATCCGACGGTCGGTACCTCTTCATAATCCACGGCCAAGATTAGATGATCTCTAGAAGATGAACGTCCTGGTTCGAGGAGATGGGACGGTAGCTGTATGCCTGGAAGAACGACAACGATCGGATGGTGGAGACCCCTCTAGGAAGAACTGGGAAGAATTTGCGCGGGGTAGGGCTTCACCAGGAATGATCGTCCTCCTCCCAAGCTCCTTTGCAGCTCAAAATCATCACTGAAGCTCCTAGAAGGAATCCCAACCCGACGGCAACACCAAAATGGCCAAGATGACACCTAAGCTCTGCCAGCAAGGTCAGATAGAAGTAGCGGCTCCAAGTACCTGAATGTGCCCAAAAACTGACCCCTTGGGGGGTCCTTTAGCTCCCAAACCTGCAAGTTAAGCTCCAGCAAGAAAGATAGGGGCTTGGGTCTCTTATTGGTGAATAGGGACGGCAGGTGGAGTGCGGCGGAGGTTTGCCGGAGCTGGAGTGGGGATGGACTAGGCGATTCACACGATTAAATGCTAAGGTAAAACTAGAGATCAAATGCAGGAGTTAAAACACAAGGAAAAGCAGTAAAAAACGACCTCAAATGGAGCTATGCCGCAAGATAAAACCTCACAATGGCGTAAACCATCGGAGATGGGTGGAAGCTCCACTAGACATCGTCGATCCTCGTTGGAGGGAGCTGGAGGAGAACTGTCACCTCTCCAGTCCAGAGCACGGCCGAAGGGGGTGTCCATGCTTGGTCAAAATGGGTTCAAAATTCGAATGGGAGCTTGGGTAGGTTTTTGTACAAGGTGGTGAGGGCGCTCAAAGAACGAGGTGAATCGCAAGGCGTAGCGATCCAATCCCTGGAAAAATCACTGGGCGTGTAAGCTCGTTGATAGAGGAAGAAAAGCTAAGAAGAAATCGACAAGAAATGGTGCAAGGATCGATCTCCAAAAAGTCGAGAAATCGAGGGAAAAAGACGTTTTGACACGCATCAGAGGGGGGGGGGGTCAGACAGTTGACCCACGGTCAACTATCCAAGCCACCTAATTGGTCTACATGGACCAACAAGGAAAAACTCCTGGAAAAGAATTCAAAATTTGATTAAAAATAATAATTGATTTTATTACATTTAGGTTATAAAATGAAAGAGGTTTATTATTTTCTGAAATATTTTTTATGATTTTTATTTATTTTTTTGAGGTCTAGAATTAGAAGTTACTTTTAAGGGATATTTAGAGGTATATTTATCTATATATTTTAGTATTTTTTGTTTTATATTTTTAATTTTATTAATTTAGTTTATTATTATATATATTTATAAATTAATTTTATACAATTAAATATATTTTTATTTTATTTTTATGATGTAACATATATAATTAAATAAATAGTTGTATAATCTATATAGGTATACTTATTGGTAAATCATCTATGTATTTTCTATACATATTTTATTTTTGCATTTTCTTGATGTTTTTATCCTAATTTTAATATTCACATTTATTATAAATAATATTTACAAAATTATAAAAATATAAAAATAATGAATAATAAATAAAATGAATATTTTAATTGGTACAAGTATACAATAGGGGTTCAAAACCTAACTTTCCAACCGTAACTCCAAAAAATATGAAACTATATTAATTAAATAGAATATTAAAATTTATATACAATTAAAGGTGATTTTGATATATTTTGAGTTTTTATTTGAGAGATATGGGTATGGGAAGTTAGGATTTTGGAAATTTATTTAGATCATATCTTTTTATCTGTATATTATTTTTGTATGAAATCGATTTTGTATTTTTCTATATTTTATCATCTACAACTTTTATGTTCAAAGTTTCTTTATTGGAACTAAAAATAGGTACAAAAAATGAATGAAAATAAATAAAATAAATAAGGATTTTATTGGATTTTTGACCCTTATCTCCCCATACTTTATTCCTTGTCGACCAAGTCATCGAGATGCCTAGTTCTCGAGGTTTCGGGTCATAAAATATTTTCAATATTTTATTATTTTTATTTTCTTTTCTTTATTATATAATTTTGGCTTTAAAAATCGTATTTTGTACAATATTTACATAACAATGCATGAATGATAAAATGCCTAAATTAAGGGCATCTACACACAATTACTAGGGTTTTTAAGGCTAAAATGATAGAATAGAGATGATGAGACGTGGATTGATCACCAGGTACGAGGTCAAGTACCTTTAAGCACACAGATAACATGTTACAAAAGAGGTGGAACAAGTATGGGGCATTTGCCTGGCAGTATACACACTCCTATAGGGTTAGCATAGTTAAGGACTTGTTATAAGATTGCCTGAAAATAACAATAAAATTCAAAAGATAAAAATAGCCGAACTTTTATGGCTTAATATGTGTTGAGTAGGTGATCCCATCCTTGTTTTGTTTTTGTTCGAAATAGATTAAGGTCCAAAGATCAATCTTGCACATTGTGCGCCTTTTTCCACTTTACTTTGATTCTCTACTTGACCCCCTACTCACTTGGAGCCTTCTAATGTTTTACGCTCCCTTTATTTCTTGTTTGACCTCCGTATCATTCTTCCATTCTCGATCACCTCTTGATCTCTGAGATGGCGACACATGGATGGCTTAGTGGGACCCCGCTGACACCAACATCGATTCCATATGCTCGTGACCTCTAATAATTGGGGGCGATTCCCGAGAACCATCAGACTTCGTAGACCGATCTCCAGACTCCCCATCTTCTCCAATAATCCGAGATCACTCTCGTCCCAAACTTTGCCCATTTTGGATGGATATTGATTTCACTCCTTACACATCGCCATCCTTAATGAAGTTCCGTGTTGACCTTAACAAGACCGATTTGTTGCATATGGTGCCTCCATACAGACTGATCGGGGCATTATTCCATTTGCAGATCAAGATCCCAGTATGGTGCCAGAAATTGTGATAGAGTCGGACTTAAGATGAGAGAGAGATGGCTCCTAGAGGAAAAGGGAAGGGACCACAACCACCACCTCAGCCACATCAGAGTTCACAACCAGATCAGAATGTAGTGAATGCCCAGATCCTTACCTTTATTCATACGATCCAGCAGTAGCTCACGGATCAGGCCTTAGCACAGGTCGCCTTCCAAGACATGCTCAATGACTTGAGAATAAGAGGAGAAAATCGAGGAGGATTCGAAGAAAATCCCGAAGGTGGAGGCGGTGGAGGCTCACACACGCTCAGAGTAGAGCGTCCCAAGATGACTCTAAAAGAAACATATAATCCGAGGGGGGGACAAGTCACTGAATGGGTCTAGATTCCAACAATCCATGCCCATTTTGAATTGAAGCCTCAGTTACTGGTGCTTCTATCCACCTTCCATGGAAATGCCAATGAAGAACCTTACATTCATCTACAACAGTTCGAAAACATCTGTGTCACAACTCATTACCCTGGTTTACCTCTTGGGGTAGTGAAGTTGATGGCATTTCCCTTCAGCCTTTAGGACAAGGCCCTTGAATCAACCACTTGGGAAGATCGTCACCACCTGAGAAGAATTGAAGTCAACCTTTTTTCACAAATACTATCCTCTTGGACGACTTAATTAAATGCGCGTCCGCATAGCAAAATTCACCCAAACTACTCACAAATCCATCCATGAAGCTTCAGAGAGGTTTAATGAACTACAAGAAAAGTATTCCCCTCATGAAATTCCTAGGACCAGCTTGGTCCAACATTTCTTCGGGGGACTTACCATAAAGAGCCAGAAGCTGGTGGATGCTGCATGTGGTGGCTTTCATTTCAACAAAGATGAGGACGTCATCTGACAAATATTTAAAGAAATGGTCGAAGGAGAGGCTACTTTAGCGTCGTCTCGTGCCTATCAGTGCCTGCCACGAAATGTTCAAAAGCCTGTGCATATGACAACATCCCATGAGCTTGACAAGGATGAGAGCTCCATCTTGAGTATTATTGGGAGCCATCTGTCCAAGGTAGACATAATTGAGAAGAGATCACATGAACTGGAGAAGCTTGCTGCGATCGAACAAAGAACAAAAAACCTGGACAAACTAGATCAAATCACAAAGCAGCTGGAGCTGCTGGTAAGCACAATCAGCTCCTGCAACTCAGTGTCTGCATCAGCCTCCACTCCAGGTGAGACGAAATAACATGCACCGCTACAGCCTCCTCAGCCGAGTCAGCCCCAGGCAACGATTCAACACATCTACTACGTGCAAGCCCCATAATCATCAGCTCTCCAGTAGTCACAACAACAACTGGTTGTTAACTAGTCGGAGCCCCAATACATTCCAAATCAGTACTCCCCTCCATCACCTCTTATTCATGAGGTGAATGGCGTATGGTCGAATGATACGCAACCGAGCCATCCAGACAGACCTCTGTAGGGTCAGGATGCTAACTCCAGCCAGTTCCATCAACAATCAGAAGGGAGGTTTGTCCAGAACAACCAACCTCAACACCAACAACACCGTCAGTCTCCACAATTCCATGACAATTGGAGACAGAACCAGTATATACAGCCGTAGCACTGACAGTGCCTGTAAAACCAACAGTATGCAGTTGTGCCCTATCAGTAGCACCCCCTCATCAGTATCAACAATATCACCCTTCTCCTCAGTATCATGCCCAGTATCCCAACCAGCAGTCCCAATATCATCAGCAATACCAGCGTAACCAGCATGCTTACGTATCTGAGGCTGCATCTCATGTGAACTCCACCTTGGACTGCCTGTTCAGCTTGTAAAGGGCCTTACAGATCTCAGTCAGAAGTTGGGCGATTTCACCACCGTCAAGGCCTCCATTCCCTCACAAGTGGAGGCAAACCCCAAAAACTTCAAGAAGAAAGACCAGGTAGTCTATGAGGTTCCCTTCGATCTTACAAAGTCAAATATGGATGAATTATTTTTATCTGATGTTGTCACTCTCAGGAGCGGTAGGATCTTACAACCATCAACCACGTGCAAGGGGAAGCATAAAGCAACCACGGAGGAGTCGTCGTATTCTTCTGCATCAGCCGGACCAGCAGCCGGGCCGGGTGAGGAAGAAGAAGAGAAACACATTCAAAAACCCAAAAAAATCACCAAAAGTAAAATGCCAAAAAGATAACACCAGGAGAAACAACCAAAGCACCAACCAACTAGCCTTGGAGGAGATCGCACCTGCAGTTGATCCCATGCTAGCCAACTAGCCTTGGAGGAGACCACACCTGCAATTGATCCCATGCCAGCTGATGGAGCCCCAGCAGAAGATTTTGGATGCTCGCTTTTCCTGGATGACCCTGCTCATTTTAGTCATCCACATATACAGCCTGATGTGGGGACAAATTTTGTTGTAGCTAAGAACACTATTCCTACTATTGCTTTTGATTATGTACATATTCTGTATTCTGATGCAATGATAAAATCTAAAAAAAATTAAAAATTTGAAAACTACCTTGTCTGATCCTGATATGGTGGAAATAATTCAGAATATTGTTATTGAAATACCCCTTCTCAAAGCTATCAAGTACATGCCTAACATCAAGAAAGGTTTAAAGGAGGCATGTACTTCGAAGAGACAACCACGCAAAACTCATGCAAGAAATGTGAAGCACATTCTCACTGCAACTACAATGAACGCAATCAGCAATCTCCCAACAAAAAAGAAGGATATCAATTTGATTATCAAGTTAATTAATTAATTAATAAAAGTAACAACATTGACCATATTTAGTCAATGTGGGCGTGTGTATTCAATACACATGGCACCATATGCTTGAGTCTTATTTCTAATAAGACTCTCTAAATTGTTGCATTATTTACTGATTAAGCAATTAATAAATTAGCAACAAATATATTCCATATATGGAATGGGTGGGCTTTGTGTGATGACACATGACACCACTATAATGAGTCATTGAGAAGAATTCTTTGTTGATTTGTTGCTTGATTTATTAATTAAATTATTTGGAGACAAAAAGGAGATAATTGTATTGTTGAACAAGGACTTAGTCTTAAACCTTTGATCAATATCCCAAGTGTTATCATTATACACACCTACTTGAAGAGCAGGCTCTTCAATAGGCGTGTATAATGTGTATAAAAGGAGAGTAAGGCTCTCTCTTTTAGACACTTGAATTTTGGAGAGAAATAATCCTCAGAATTTCGTGCCCTTGAGATATAGAAGAGTCATAAGAGTCTACATCTCTCATACTCCTCTTCTTGTTGTCCTAAATGACATCCAGATTTGTGGGAAGCAACACGACTCATCATCGTGCCCATGAGAGAGACAAGTGCAGATCAGACTTGATTCGAGAAGTCTCCTACCGTAGAGACTCACGCTTCAAGAGGTAACTGTGATTTGTTCTTTATGTTCATTATGAATATCATAAATTACTTTGTAAAATATTTTTTTAGAATTTATAATTTATGAATGCTCAAATTATTGTGCTACAATTTCTAGTTCATACGATGAACTTATGAACTGAGATTGTTTTGGCAAAATGTTTGCTAAACATTCCGCGTTTACTTATGCATAGTAACTAATTTTTTATTTACTCCCTTTCAATTGGTATCTGAGCCATAGTTTAGAGGATTTGTATTGCATACAAGTCTGATGAACGATCGGCTAAGTCATCCCGATTATTGGGTACATTGTCTTGCGAAAGTTTTAATGAATTATTCTCGAACACCTCAATATGTTATGTCACCTCATGGTTCAGATCGACTTGCAAATCAATAAAATGCCATTCTCTTTATTGGAGAAAAAGGTTCCTCATGTTATAAATTCCAGATTTTTTAGATATCTGGAAGTTTTGTCTGCAGTAATAAATTTCAGCTTTCGAAGGATAAAGGTCTTTTAAATGGATAATGTAAGGATGAATACACTGATATACTCTAGAGGTTGCACATGAAAAGAGATACTCGACGAACTCTAAGTTAGAATGTTCAGATTTATCTCAGATCGAATGATGCAGAAACATGAGAAAAAAACCGAGTTCCATCAGGAAAAGAATCATGAACTACAAAAGAAATCATGATTTTTTTATTCCTTTACAATCTACAAATTCGTCTCCTTTCAATCCACATGTTATATATCAACATTCCCCGAATGAACAATCACCATGAATCTTATCAAAAGCAAACAAAGCTAATCACAAACCTTGGTGTGTGTTGGATACAACATAATCACGAGATGTGAAACCTAATATCAATAATACTTGTTCTCCAAGGAGAGAAGAGGTGATACTTTGAATGCATCATCCTTCCCCAGTGCCATGTACTTGTCCTTCCTAGCCAAGCTGATGCACTCGAACCCCAACCTCTCCCCGAGGACCTTTTGCACGTAGTTCGCCACCTCGATCCTCGACTTCCCGCCGCCGCCACACGTCCTCTCCGGTGGCACCTTGTCCAAGAATGTCACCTCGTATGTTGGCCTAGGATTCATGAAGAAGAAGCATGGATCGACGATCTTCGACCCCCGAAACGTAGTACCGTGGAAAAGAGCCTCGTTGGTCTTGATCGCCACCGGTACTATGTTATCGGTGAGCTCTGCAAATAGCGCGCTGAAGCGGAGGAGGACGGGTCCACGAGCAATGGTGCCCTCGGGGCACATTATGAGATCTCCCTTACGTAGGAGGGAGGAGATCACCGATCCGTCGTAGCTTCGCTCTCGAGTGAGTTCGTAAGTCGGAATGGGCGAGAGCAGCTGGAAGAGGCGGTTGAGCTTGTAAGTTACACAAGGGAGACGTCGACCAAGGGCGAGGCAGATGAATATTGGGTCGAGATTGTTGCGGTGGTTGAGCACAAAGAGCCGACTAGAGGCGGCAAGAGGCGGTGGAGGGGGAGGCGTGCCATGGAATATAAGGCGAACACCGGTGAGTCGAAGACAAAAACGAGCTACATGTGGAGGAAGAAAGAGGAACATAGCGATACGTAGGAGCGAAAGGAGGAGGCCAACTGGAAGCCAGAAGAAGATAAGGAGGGCGTGGAGGGGGTCAGGTCGATTGACGAAACGACCGTCGTAAAAGACAGTGATGGATTCGAGCTGATCCGGTGAAACTTTGGCCGCGTTTGGGTCAGGTTGGACCATGAAAGCTTCCTGAAAGTAGTTCAAAAGAGAACGGTCATGATCCTTGTTATAAAAACCTAACGAAGAAAACAATTTTATCAAATTAAGACGAAGAGAAAGCTTTCATTATCATTTTATGTGTGCGCTGACATGCGTACATGAATAAGATATTCTAAATAATCGAACTGAATATATGAAAAAATTAAGATAAAATTGTTCTAATATTCTAAATTTCTCCCAATTTTAGGCTTTGGAAATTTTGTTTGGTTCTATATAACATATTTCTACTTTCATGGCATTACGGTTTTTTTACTTACACTCTATAAAATCTGTCACAATCATTATGAGGAATGTGACAACTACAATATACCAAACACATTCCCTAAGACGACAGCCATAACTCACATAATATAGACCATGAAAAAAACTGGAAATTAACATGATTATAAAAGAATCGATGATCCACATAATAATAACCTAGATGATTCAAAATATAAGAAACACTGTTGTAAAAATTCCCCGACTGACCCAATTAGTAGGTCCGACTGGCCAAGTATTGACTAATTCTGTAAAAGCTGTTTAGTCGATCGATTTTTGATTGGAGATACTATATTTTTTTACATTTTGTAAAGCAAACTTATTCTAATATGTTTAATATTTTATTTAAATTCAATTACTTCTTTTCTTTCATTACGATATTATAAAAAATAAATAAATTTGTGTAAATATATAAGAATATATGCATAAAAATAATCTATATATTTTTTAAAAAAAATTAAAAATTC
Organism: Ottelia alismoides; assembly: GCA_037367405.1. Lineage (NCBI taxonomy): Eukaryota > Viridiplantae > Streptophyta > Magnoliopsida > Alismatales > Hydrocharitaceae > Ottelia > Ottelia alismoides. Next base: position 235,224 of record JAZKJV010009622.1, on the reverse strand, counting down.
AAAATCGATTAAATCCCAACTAAATTCGATTAGTCGCCTAACTGCCGATTAATCCTTAGTCAGCGATCCAACCGACCGAGTACCGATTACCGATTTTTGCAACCTTGATAAGAAAATGACAGTAGTAAAAATAAAACTGAAAATTAACCAGACAATTTGAAGTTTAAAAAACTATTATTTAAAATGCGTTTGATTATCTACAACGCCTAATTATGAAATCAATTACATCAAACTGCAAGCACTTTGAAAGCTATGTACTCGACCTTAACATCAATTAGGGAGATGGCATGGTTGGTACACCACAATGGATTGATTAAGGACGTAGAAGAAAAGTCAAATTAATTAATTTAATCTGCTTTGACTACTTAATGTGATCCATAAGGCTGGAGGTTTTACTGGGAAACGGTAACTAATGGATATGCAAATTGACTCCATTTATAACGTACGTCCCTACATGTTTAGTTGGGATAGTAAATGCTATTATTATTACATAAGAGCCCACACATGTCAGCGAAGAAATGGATTTTAACATCTCGTCTCCCACAAGGGGGTGTTTATTCTCCGTTTGAAGCCCAGAAATCTTATGATAAATTAAAAAAAAACGATTTCTGTCGCTTTCCATCCATTTCTAAGGTCAGACGAGAAGGAATGAAGAGACGAATATTCTTCCAAAGGAATGAAAAGCAAAAAAAAGGATCAATCTTTGGAATTAGTTAGTCAACCGAAAACGATTTTCTTTCATTATGAATATAGGAGTACTGTTTGCATTAGTGCTTAAATGGACCCAACCCCCTACAGGCTTTTAATTCATGGGGTCTCACCATGTGAATGTACATAGTTACCTACCCTGCACCCCCGACCCCTCGCGACGCTGTCCTCGCGAACCTAACTGCCGAGACTAGCTCGACAGCTCCATCTCCTACCGACGGTAAACGCACCGGCGTCATATACGACGTCGTCGGGGGCACTCGCTTACCGGATCTTTCTGGGCTTTGGATGATGGTGAATTAAATGCATGCATAGGTGGGCCTAGATTTTTTAAGAGGAGGTTCAATGTATACTAGTACCTACCCAATCCAATTTCAAATCCTCTCCTTTTAATTTAATGTGGACCTCTTGACATGAGATTTTGGGTGGCGCAAACCATATGTAAGGGGTTGTAAATAGAGAATACGTAACATTGCAAGATCCAAAACCAAAATTTTGATTAATTTTAAATTTTGAATGCGACATTATACTTATCATGATAATGATCGATACACACGTGACAGCACATTTTGTACGAGCTTTAGTCAATTCTGTTTACGAATATTATTTATTAAGAGAGCAAACTGAAATGTATACTCGTAAGTAGAAAAATAGGCAAAGATATTGAGTTAATTTAATTCTAATTTTTACATGGCACCAAGTTTAGGAAGTCCTTAATAAAAAAATGCTATTGATTTGCTTACATTTTAAGATTCAATATATAATTAATATTCAAAAACCAAAGAAATAAGAAATATTATACTGTAAAATGCCCGCAAAAAACATGAGATAAAAGCAGAGGCCAAGGTACCACAACATGTGAAGATGTCTCCCCCTGCGGGTCGTCCGATGGCCGCTGATTGCCATCGGATGGCCCGCAAGAGCACAGCTAGAGCCTGGTGTGGAACCACCAGGGAGATGATGCCGATTTAATTCATTAGAACACGAATCACGATCTTCTTTGTCGTTCTTCCAGCGTACGCTAATTACGTGATTAGACTAATTATTTCTGTTGCACCTGCAACGATACCGGAACTTCTCTCTACGTCGTAACCCTATTGTATGTACACTTCGTCTACGTATTCTAACTGTTCTACAGTACAAAACTCTCCGTATCAAAAAGTTAAACGTACCTTGCAGATCTGCATGAAGTGACGATCGGATCTCCCACTCCCGACCCCAACGTCGGGCCTCCTCCCGCCGCGAAAGAGCCCATCCACGAGCTCCTTCTTCCTCGTGTCATCCAGCAGCCCGACGCCGACCACCCTCCCGCTCTCCACCTCCACGTCGCTCCCCACCAGCTCCACCTCCCCTCCCAAATACCCCTTCACGAAGGCTCCCACCATGGCCTTCGGCCACGCCGTCACCACTACCTTCCTCCTCCCGCAACCCTTCAGAGCCCGCCACGCGTCCTCTCTCACGTCCCCCGCCATGAACCTCGGCAGCACCACGCGTGCCACGTGCTCTACCTCGTGCATGGGGAGCCCCGCGAGTGCCACGTAGGACTGGACGCGGAGGCTTGAGGTGAAGGGCAGCACGCGGAGGAGGAGGAGGAGGAGACCACGGAGAAGGCTTCCGGCCTCCACTGCCACCAGGAAGAGGTAGGGGAAGGGGTCACCGGAGGTGAGGATGCCACCCTCCAGTGTCACCACTATGGAGTGGGAGCTGCGGCCCGATGGGTCGAAGCTGGACATAGTGGGGAAGCAGCGGCCGTGCTCCGGTAGCTCTTCTCTCCTTCCCATCTCTCTCTCTCTCTCTCGCGCTTGCTCTTTGTGGATGGGTGGAGAGAAGAAATAGAGGAGGGGGTTAAATGGAGGAGACGTTGGGAGGCCATGCGAGCAAATTGCCCTCTTTGATATCTCGGGTCTACGTTCTCATCTTTTTTGTGGCATTTATTTCTGCAGATAATATCGATCAGATTTTTGGAAATGTTGTCTTCGGGTTTTGCTGCATTCTTTTATATAGATTATTTTTAATTTCGATTTTTCTCGAAATCGCTACACGTGGCAGGGTTTTACTTCTGCTAGACAAATATTGAGGAGGTACTGTTTCTCAGAAAAATATAATTTCTAATGGTTTGATTGTGATACAATAATTTGACTAAATCCGGAAAGACAGGCTGCAAAATATTGGGTTTGGATGAATGGGTTTTTTCGTAGAACATTGATATAAATTCTTGGTAATAATAGAAAGAGTTGATATAACAGATTTCATGTTACATATATTTAACACCGATTCAAAATGATTACAACAATATTATATGTTTTTGTTTTATATAAATTTTTGCTATAGCCACAAAATATTTTTCATAGAAGGAATGCTTATTATGTCTTAAAAATTAATCTGATTATGATGTGCATCTGCTCCGCTAAAAAATAAATGGATTTTTGACCTGATCGGATCGGATTAGATAATCCGATTATTCACATATATAGCTGATGAAATCCGGCGAATATCATCTTTACTATTAGATATATATTTTTTGTAACTCAAATATAAACTGGTTTTTTAAGAAATAAAACATCTTCACTGGAGGATTTTTTTTTCATTTTACATCGGCAGGAGTTTTCTTATAAATTTTTTTATTTCGTGATAGTTGTACTTTGTGTATTCTTTGCGAGGGCTGCTTCCTCCATGTATGCATTAATAAAATATAATAATCCCAAATGTGTTTGAATGTGTAAACAATTTTCGTGTGACCCGCGCTTTAATTTTTATATTTAGCGATTAAATATATGAATAAACTTGATGGACGGAAATATCCAATTGAGAAGCTCCAAATTATTTGTTCAATATGCTAAACATGAGAATGCTTGTATTGACAATCAACATATCTTCATCCTTTTCGAGTTTGATACCTTTGGATTTTTGGCATCTGAAGCTGTAGAGCTCCTTAAGAGGATCCATAAAATTACACATAGCAATGTTATGATTTTCATATCTATGGATGTTGTGTTTAGAAGAATTGGATTTGCCATCCAAAAGGGATTGGCGACGTAGCTTGTTGCCCGTCTCCCAACAGTTTCGTTGTAATAAGTCAAACTTATTTAATGATATTTTCTAATTGTATTTAAAAAAAGTTACCTAGTGTAGCATACCATGTTTAGGTATCCGGTCTTTTACAGGGGAAAACATGTCATGATAACTTACTGTATTTGATTTCAATTGGATTCGTTGACAAATCGTCCAAAATACTTAAGTCAAAGTTGTCAAGTAGTAGTCATACTCTTATAGCGTACCTAATCTCTAGCTTTGAGAGTTTCCAATGACTTAAACTTATCCATTATGGCCATACGATCCAAAAATGAGATCCTCAAAATTCTTCAAAATATGGATGGTAACAAAACCATGGGTCCCCTTAGCTTTGTTGTCTCCTTGTTCACCTCTTCTTGGGACATTGTTGGGGATGATGTCACCTTAGCTATCCATCATATTTTAAGACATCCCTCGTATTGTCTTGGTTTCAATTCTACATTAAATGATAATCCAAACGTCATTAAAGACTTTAATCAATGTTTTTGAAATCGAACCGGACACAAAATCAGAAACCTTACCGAAATGGTCAGATCAGGTTGAATCCTGTAATCAAACCGATTCAACCGGATTATGATGTCATAATTATTTAAAATTGGATTAAACCAGACCAGTGAGAAAAAAGTGGTTGAACCGGATAATCAAAACTGAACTGAAATAATATATATAATATATACTTAAATATACTTGGATATAAATAAAATACATTGACATTGTATATATTTCACAATATACATAAAATATTTTTTGTATACACCATCAAACATCTTACATATCATATATATTATTTGGACTAGTTGCTTTATAACATAATAGTAGTTTAATTAAATTTAAAACTCATCACAAACAAAAAATTATGTTAGAGTTGTTAGTTAGGAGTTTGAAATTGGTAATCAAAGGTCATGTTTCAACTTTCACTAGAATAAAATTTCTTATTCTCTGTCATCGCATCCTTTTTCATCAATATGCATTCCATTGCTCATGCTCTTATGCTCTATGCCGATGACATAATATGTTTTCTTAATGGCTCAAATCACTCCATCACAAACTTCTTCTAGTGTTTTGAGCGATTCTCCAAAGCCTAAATAAAGACATTCGATCATGATGAGAGACACCCGATCATGATCGAGCGATTCACAGGCAAAGTGCCATCAAATCCGGATTTCATGTAAACCGCTCGATCTAGATCGAGCAACTCTGGCTCTACAACAAACTCTGCTGTATAGCAGAGGAGGCGCTTCCCTTCCTGAATACAAAGATAAGATCCTAACTACGACAACCCCACCTTACGGAGCCATCTTTCGCATTGATCATGACATCGCTAAATTGGGGATTATCTAGCTCCCATGCCATTGGATCTTGGTCACATCTCTTCGAGCTTAGTTATCTCTGAGACTGTTTTCACTTGGGTCACGAAGCATAATTTGACCATCTCGGAGACATGCAAATAAGTGGGACCTTCTTTTTTTCTTTGTGTTTTTCTAGACAAAGATATTCTGATTACTTGAGGCACACTATCATCCCCATGGCCCTTGCCTATTTGGACATTTCTCTTTTATTTAGTAATCATATATCAATTATGGGTTTGGCATAACTTTAATACATGTTGCATATAATAAATTCTCCATTCATATCCTTGATAAAGAACAAAACAAAAAGAGGAGAGTTCTCAAGCATACACAGATTTAAAGATGAGATCACGAAGAGAGGATGCCAAAAATACGATCCTCCATCAGGTAGCCCAAATTATATTTGGAGACTTGGCTGTCACTTGCTATTGATGATTGTTTTCTTATAGTGGTTTCGATTTTTAATCGGGGATAGCAAACATCAGAGAGAGTGAGCTAAAATGATCACAATAAAGAGAAGAGCAAAAATTTTGTGATAAAACATAATTATCTCAAATGCTCAACAAGAAAATTCTCATCATGCGTAATTTTCTGAAAAGGATGGGCGCTACCCTTGAAAAGAACATTATTCTTGCTATGTCAGCTACCGAGCTAATGCATGCACTGACTTCTCTACCTGTAAGCTAGGGTCCGTTCGGTAGGAGAATAAAAGGATGGAGAATAAGGGGAATAAGAGTCTATTCTCCGTTCCGCTGGAGGATAAGAATAAGGAGAATAAGGTGAAATAATAAAGATAGGTGATGAATACCCATTCATCACTCTTTATTCTTCTATTTTAGCTACAAAAACCTTTGCAAATACATGTAGATATGTGTAAATACAAATAATTACCAAAAGCATGCATTGTGTAAAAACCTGTAATTAGCATGTTTTTGTGCAAAAATAAAAGAATAAAGAGTAAAAAGAAAAAGAGGGAAATATTTAGAATAAATATTGAGCAACCTAACCCAAGGGAGGGCTCAGCATGGGCCTGACCGCATAAAAGCCAAAGTAGAGGGAGATAGGAGCTCATGTGTACATACTTTTGTAAATAAATAAAATTATATTTTCCTCACCCAAAAATATGCTTGTACATATTTTGTATACATTTAGAAACTCTTAAAAAAAAACAAAACAAAAATCAAATAAAAAATAAAAAATTAAAAATACAAAAATACATTGTATAGATACCATGTATATAAATGTATACAACTATTTATTTCACCCTTGTGTATAAATAATTAAAATAAAATAAAAATACCATTTTTTTCTTTATTTTATGATGTAAATAAATAAAATATAAAATGGGCATAAAAATACATAAAAATAACAAATAAAAAAATCAAAATCTAAAATCTATATAGTGTACATATACCTATATATATAACTACCCTATTTTTATTTCCAAAAATTAATTAAAAATCACCAAAAAATAGAAAAAAATAAAAGAAAAATATTTCATGTTTTGAGTTTTTCTTAATTCGGCCTTTTTCTACCTTAAATTAAATAAACAAAAAATAAAAACGTGGCAGCTCCTGATTGGTCCACGGGGGATTGTTGACCCCTGTCAACTCCCCCGCGGACTCTTTCCTTTTGGGGAGACCCGCGCCCGACCCGACTTCGCCGATTTCTCCACGCGTCTCCAGCCTGTCGCCTCCGCAAACCCCGTGCCCGGATCCTTCGCCAATCATCCATCATCCTCGCCGGACCCTTCGCCGAAGGATCCACGCCTTCCATAGCCGTCTCCACCCAACCCTAATCGGCCCTGTCTCCATATATATCCCGACCTCCGCCGCCTCCGCGCCTCATCTTTGGCTCCCTACCTTCACTCCCGTGACCTCCATCGTAACCACCGAGGTGACAGCTCGCGTTGGCCCTTGTTGCAGCGAGGAGTAGGTGGTCGGCCATTGATCCGGCAGCTTCACGCCGCCGTGCTCCGCCACTCGACCGGAGCTCGAGCCTCAGGCCTTGACGCCCTTTGAGGCTACGACCAGGAGTTAGCCACACTCCAGCACAGTCTCCCGCTTCACCCAGGTAACCCTTTCGCCCTCTCATTTTGCGTAATTTCTAGTTTCGCCCAAATCGACTCCTCGCCGTGTTCCTCTGATTCCGGCCATATCGTCCATCATCTCGGTCATCGGAGCACACGCTCACCTTCGCCAATTCCTCGCGCACGTTCTACGCCCACTCGTTCAACCCAGCTCGCCCCGGAGCTGGGAGTCGAGCTCCCCATCCCCAGCTCGCCGGAGCTCATTCGCACCGACCCACCAGCCACCTTCACCCCGCTTCTTTGGGTCGAGGCACTTTGCCCTCGACCCGCGAAGCTCTTGGTTCATTTTGCAGGTCCAAAGGGAGTCATCTGAGACCCCCACACGTTCAGACCAGGAGCTCTTCGCCGACGACCTCGCCGGAGCCCCTCCCGGGCTCGGGTGGGCCATCGGACAGTACCAGCAGCTGCGGGACGCCGTCGCCTATCTTCCCCGATCATCAGGAGCAGCTGAGGAGGACTGCAGCTCACGCACGAGGCCGGCGAAGCTCGCCGGTGGAGTGTTCTTCCACCATCCTCCAGCACCGTCCGATCAGCCCCCGCTCCCAGTTTGCATCGTCACCGTCCGTTCTTCGAGGAGCAACATCCGTCGATCATCGCTAGGGGCTGATCAGGACCGTTCGAGCAGCGGAGAGAGACACCTGAGGCCATACCCGTTCGATCTTCCACGTGTCCTCTCCAGCACCGTCGATTCGGCTCGAGGTCAGACGAAGAGGAGCGCCAGCCATCCAGGACCGACCGATCTTCCACGTGGCGCCTATCCAGCCGTCGGCGAATAAAGGGGTAAATTGCTTAGGCCCCCTCGTAGTTTGAGTCTTTTATTTCTAGTCCTGTAAATATTTTAGTTATTTTATTGACGTTGGGATATTTGCATATTAAACCTCGGACTTTCTCGTATTTGCATTTATACCCCTGCCAGTTGTGGACACGTGCATCGACACGTGATATTTTGGTTTATTTGCAATAGAGACCCCTGTGGTTCTGGATGTTCTTTAACGAATGAAATCTTTTACTTATTTGCATTTATACCCCTGTGCGTGATTTATTTCCACATGTGCGTTTTATTTTGGGTATTTTGCAAGATAAGCCCCTGGACTTTTGGTACTTGTTACCAATAAGCCCTCGGAACTTATTTTTCTTACATTTGGGTCCCTGAGTGCCCCAGACACGCGCCTCGCGCGTGATTTCTTGGGTATTTTGCACCAGACCCCCAGAACTTTTGGGTATTTGCACTTTGGTCCCTGTGCACAGTGCCCCTCCTTTGTTTTTGAATAAAATATCAAATCACCTCCAAAATCGATGAAAATTTGACACATGGCTCCTGCCATGGTGTAGAATTTTTGTGAATTTTTGAGGACATTTTTGATTTCATTTGCTATTTTTAAAAATTCAAAAACCCATATTTTTGCTACTGTTTAGATTCAAAAACCCCAAAAAAAAAATCAAAACCCTTTTAAAAATCCTATAAAAATTAGTTACTGTTTATTTGGTGTTCCTTGATTTTCTAGCCAATTTTGGCTATTTTTCATTGAGTAAAAACCCTAAAAACTTAAATACACCTCAAAACTCCTAAAAATCTTAATAAATAATTTAAAAACTCAAAAACAATAATTTTGGTGCTCAAATTTTCCTTGTTTTCTCTAGTATACAGGAAAATTACCTCCAGGCCCCTTTGAGATCCTTAGATATTTTATCTTTGGGTTTTGGGCCTGGTTGGACAGTACCCCTTGCTTTTCGCATTGTTTGATTTTTAGGAAATAAAATAAACATCAGAAAAATCTCAAAAATTCACCAAAAACATAAAAAAATATAAAACACATAAAAATATTTTTGTCTGAATTTTTGCTTGCTTTTTAATGCATTAAATAAATTGTTCAAGTTAATTGTTTGTGTGCTTTTCCTGTTTTCTTTATATTTAAAAATCCTAAAAAAAAATATAAAAACCCTTAAAAACACTAAAAAAATACTCTCTTGGATTTCTGACTACATCGTAGGCCGAAAGGCCAATCTGTGCTCCTTGTGTTCGACCCTGGGTGCTATACCAGGTTAATCTCATAGCAGGACCGCTCTCTTTTGTGCTCGATTAGTTTTACATGTTCTGAGTGGTTGATTTTTCTTGATATACTTAGCCCGAGTGATTGAGGTCGCAACGACCTTCATTTCTTTACCTTTACCTTAGTCGTTCGGGCGGTTATCAATAGGTAAGGTGGGATAAAGATAGGAATAAGAGTGAAATAAGATGGAATAATTGGGAATAGTCGTACCACTGGGAACCGTGTCGGAATGAGAATTGACCCCTTATTTCAGAACCTATTCTCCAACCAAACAGGGCCATGTTCAAACACAGTTTGAAGGGAAGAAGAAACTTTTAGCAAATACGCCTTACGTCGAGATTTAATAAAGACAACACTTGCTTAGTATATACTTATAATGTGGAACAAATGCTTAGGCGATTCAGCATCGGATAAACAGAAAATGATTGGCGTGTTTGTTGTTTGCCAAAGGCCACAGTGAGGGAAATCGAACTTTTTGAGTCCTTTTCCCTTTTAGAAAGCATCAAGTTGTTGAATGCTTCTAAACTAACAATAGCCCCAACAATCATTATCTTTTGAGTGGCATATATTCTCCTCGAGTGTAGTCAGCATTGCCATTCATATCGATTTTCATATATTCCATGTATTAGTTGTGTTGTTAGATCATTCATGAGTAATATATTTTATGTGTGAACCCCTACATTCAGTGTTTCCTCCTCACATTTTCAGGAAAAAGTTGACAGATCCATGTAATACATAATTAACAGAAAATAGGGATAGTGGCAGTATACTGTGCACTAGAAATCAGTTTAAAAGTAGCAATAATATCAACCAAATAGAGACGCCTTGCTCAATCCTTCTCATTTTTTAACTAGGGAACAAACTTGCGCGCGGAATCAAAAAATATTACACAGATCTAGTGTGTAGAAGGTGAGATTGAATACAAGCATCTAGGTTGTGCACTTACATGATTCGAACATAACTGTCAAATCAAGAGCTAACTAGACCTTATTCCATGATTCAATGTTTCCTTCATTGAAATTGCATTTGCTTGAAAAGATTTAAGATCCAATGAGGAATCTAGCTAGATTTCAAGAAAAAGTAGACCTGTTGAGATTTATCCTGTGAAGACTGATTGGTTGAATACAAGTAGAAAGCATTACTGATGTGGCTGATCTCCCTCCTGCCTTCTGATTGACTGAGAGCTCTTGTGCTGGATTGCTGAGGTGTCTGATTCACCTCCTGCATTCTGATTGGCTGAGAGGTGTTGGGTTGGATTGCTGAGATGCTTAATCCACATCCTGCATCCTGATTGGCTGAGAGTTGATGGTGGGGATTGATGAATGCTTGGTATTCTTTTATTGTAGTATAAAAGGAGCCCTGTGGCACCACATATTGTATCTCAACTTTATTCAAGAAATAGTAGAGAGAGTCTGGTGTGAGCAAGTGGAGTAGGCACATTGCCGAACCACTATAAATCCTTGTCTTGTGCGATTGTGCGTGCTTTCTTCTTCGATTGTGGTTCTAGTCGTGTGGTACTTGATCGGATCCGTCCCAACAACTGGTATTAAAGCAAGCTTCGGAGATCAACCTCTACACAGATGGCGGAAGAATCAAAGGTCAAGATCGAGAAATTCAATGGATCGAACTTCGCGTTCTGGAAGATGCAGATTGAAGATGTTCTATATCAGAAGTATCTCTTTCTTCCAATTGAAGGGAAGAAGCCTGAAGCTATGAAAGATGATGAGTGGAAGATCCTAGACCGAAAGGCTCTAGGAACGGTAAGGCTTAGCCCTGCTCCATCGGTGGCTTCAAATATCACAAAGGAGACGACGACGGCGGATCTTTTCAAATCTCTTGAAAATATGTACGAGAATCTATCTGCATCAAATAAGGTGTATTTGATGAAGAAGTTTTTCAATTTAAAGATGAGTGAGAACTCCGTTGTGGCTTCACACTTGAATGATCTGAACAGTATCATCAACCAGTTGGAGTCTGTGAAGATTGTGTTTGATGATGAGGTAAAATCTCTTTTACTTCTTTCTAGTTTACCTGATAGTTGGAATGCTTTAGTTGTAGCGGTTAGCAACTCCTCTGGTTCCTCAAAGTTGAAGTTGGAGGATGTTGCTGGTCTTCTTCTTGGAGAAGAGGCACGACGGAAGACGTCTGGAGAAGAACAGTCATCAGGTTCTGCCTTGAATACAGAAGGAAGAAGAAGGAAGAGCTACATGACCAAAAGTATTCCAGGGGAAAATCGGTATGAGGAAGATCCAAATCCAGAGATCCGAAGTTAGTGGTCTGCTGGAATTGCAATCAAAGGGGACATTACAAGACAGAATGCAAGGCCCCAAGAAAGCAGAAAGGAGAAAATGACAAAGGTAAGAACACTGTAAATCTTACTGATGATGATGATAGCGATGCTTTAGTATGTGTTGCAGATGCTAGAAGTGAGTCATGGATTGTGGACTCGGGTGCTTCATTTCATACCACTCCACAGAAGGATATCCTCCAAAATTATGTTAAAGGTGATTTTGGAAAGGTATATCTGGGAGATGATGAATGTTGCAGCATAATTGGAAAGGGAGACATTGACATATCCCAACCCAATGGTGGCTTCTTGAGATTGAAGAATGTTAGACATGTACCCAGTATAACAAGAAATCTCATATCTGTCGGAAAACTATCAGAAAGCAGCGTGGTGACATCATTCGATTCTGATTTGTGGAAGATGTCAAAGGGATCATTGATCCTTGCTCGAGGTAAGAAAGAAGGAACCCTGTATATTGCATCAGGTTCATATGACAGGGTAAATGTTGCATCATCTGGGTGTGATGCTAACACTTGGCATAGACGGCTTGGTCACATGAGCAAAAAAGGAATGAAGATCATGCAGAAGAAGGGAAAGTTGATGGGATTGCAGATCGTTGATCTGGACTTATATGAAGATTGTATCTTTGGAAAACAGAAGAAAGTCAGTTTTACAAAGACTACAAGAATACGAAAAACTGAAAGACTGGAGCTGGTTCACACAGACGTATGGGGTCCATCTCAGGTACCTTCCCTTGGCGGATCTCATTATTTCATTACTTTCATTGATGATGCAATTAGAAAATTGTGGGTTTATTTTATCAAGCATAAATCTAATGTATTTGAGACCTTCAAAATGTGGAAGGCCTTATTTGAGACTGAGACATGTTTAAAGTTGAAATGTCTCAAGTCAGACAATGGGGGAGAATACTGCAGTAAGGAGTTTGAATCATATTATACCAAGAACCGGATCAAGAGATTGAAGACGGTCCCAAGAAAGCTCAGACAGAATGGTGTTGCTGAACGCATGAACATGACTCTTCTAGAGTGTGCGAGAAGCATGAGGTTACATGCAGGTCTACGAAGGCGACATTGGGCTGATGCAGTGAATATAACCGCATATTAATCAATCGAGGTCCGTCTGCTGCTTTAGATGAGGATCTTCCAGAAGAAACGTGGACAGGAAAGGAGGTAACACTTTCTTATTTACGTGTCTTTGGATGCATAGCTTATGTTCACATTGAGCAGGAAAATAGAGGAAAGCTTGATCCCAAAGCAAGAAAGTGTATCTTTGTCGGCTATGGTACAGATAACTATGGATATAGATTGTGGGATTTGGAGAACAAGAAGACAACTAGAAGCATTGATGTCACATTCAATGAGTCTTCCTTATACAAGGATGAATTGATAAAAGGAAAGACAACGAAAGATCTAGACTTTGTGGAGTTTGATGAAACTCCTTAACAAAGCACATTACAGCTAAGTGATGAGAATGTTCAACCTATCCCACAGAATAATCCACAAACTCCGGTACTACGAAAATCTTCCAGAATCAGCAAACCCACTTCAAGGTATTCACCTTCTTTGAATTATTTATTGCTGACTGATAATGGTGAGCCTGAATGGTTTGATGAAGCTATACAAGGTGAGGCAAGGAATCAGTGGGAGTTAGCCATGAATGAGGAGATGAACTCCCTCTCAAGAAGCAAAACGTGGGACTTAGTCCCACTACCGAAGGGAAAGAAGGCTCTGCACAACAAGTGGGTGTACAGGGTGAAGGAGGAAGCTGCTGGTTCCATTAGATACAAGGCTCGACTAGTGGCGAAGGGCTTTCAATAGAAAGCAAGAGTTGATTTCACAGAGATCTTTGCACCTGTTGTAAAGGTCTCAACCATAAGAGCAGTATTGAGCATTGTTGCAGCTGAGAACCTACATTTGGAGCAGTTGGATGTTAAGACAACATTTCTCCATGGAGATCTTGAGGAGGACATCTACATGCAACAACCAGAGGGCTATGTAGCTACTGGAAATGAAGATATGGTATGCAAGCTCAGAAAAAGTCTTTATGGCTTGAAGCAGGCATCAAGACAATGGTACAAAAAGTTTGATGATTTCATGAGAAACACTGCATTCCGCAAATGTCATGCTGACCATTGTTGCTACTTCAAGAAGCTTGGTATGTCTTACATCATTTTATTGTTGTACGCAGACGATATGCTTGTTGCAGGCTCATGCAAGGAAGAAATAGCAAATCTGAAGGCAATGTTGTCTAAGGAGTTTGAAATGAAGGACCTACGTCCTGCAAAGAAAATCCTTGGAATGCAGATTAGCAGAGACATGAAGAACAAGAAGCTGAGATTGTCTCAATCAGATTACATTGAGAAGGTACTAGAGAGATTTAATATGAAAAATGCAAAATCTACTCTAACACCTTTAGGAAGTCACTTCAAACTTTCAAAGGAGAAAGAACCTGCTACGAAGGAGGAGCATAAATACATGTCAAAGGTACCCTACCAGTCTGCTGTTAGTAGTTTGATGTACGCAATGGTTTGCACAAGACCAGACATCTCCCATGCAGTGGGAGTTGTGAGCAGATTCATGGCGAATCCTGGCAAGGAACATTGGGAGGCTGTGAAGTGGATTTTACGTTATTTAAGAGGTACCTCTAACGTGTCATTGTGTTATGGGAATACTAATATTTCCATTCGAGGTTTTGTGGACTTAGATTTTGCAGAAGATATCGATGGCAGGAAAAACACAACAAGGTATGTCTTTACCCTGGGGAATGGAGACATTAGCTGGATCTCTAGGCTCCAGAAGATAGTGACCATCTCGACCACAGAAGCAGAATATGTGACGGCAACAGAAGATTGCAAGGAAATGATATGGTTGAAAGGTCTGATGAAAGAACTGGATAAAGAATGTGAAGATTGTCAATTATCCAGTGATAGTCAAAGTGCAATTCATCTTGCAAAGAATTCCGTCTTTCACTCGAGAACTAAGCACATTGATGTGAAGTACCATTTCATTCGGACACAGCTAGAAGATGGGCAATTTAAGCTGAAAAAGATCCACACATTAGAAAATCCTGCTGATATGTTCACAAAGTCTGTAACAGTGGAGAAGCTGAAGACATGTTCAGCTTCTATTGGTCTTCAAGAATAGAAGAAAAGGGAAAGCTCACACCAGGACTATTGAAGAAGTGGTGTGTACTACAAATTAGTCTTCAAGTGGGAGATTGTTGAGATTTATCCTGTGAATACTGATTGGTTGAATACAAGTAGAAAGCATTGCTGATGTGGTTGATCTCCCTCCTGCCTTCTGATTGGCTGAGAGCTCTTGGGCTGGATTGTTGAGGTGTCTGATCCACCTCCTGCATTTTGATTGGCTGAGAGGTGTTGGGTTGGATTGCTGAGATGCTTAATCCACATCCTGCATCCTGATTGGCTGGGAGTTGATGGTGGGGATTGATGAATGCTTGGTATTCTTTTGTTGTAGTATAAAAGGAGCCATGTGGCATCACATATTGTATCCCAACTTTATTTAAGAAATAGTAGAGAGAGTCTGGTGTGAGCAAGTGGAGTAGGCACATTACAGAATCACTATAAATCCTTGTCTTGTGCGATTGTGCGTGCTTTCTTCTTCGATTGTGGTTCTAATCGTGTGGTGCTTGATCAGATCCGTCCCCAACAAGACCACCATTGAGATCAATATACAAGCTTTATTAGATCTTTTTGATGATGTTCGAAGAGAAGAAAGTACCAGTATCCATTCCTAGAACTTGCGAGGATAGGACGTCGCAGACCATCTAATGTACTGAAGCACAAAATCGATGTGGCCCTAGAGACGGCTACATTTTGACTTTGGTAAAACCAATAAGTGAGCCCTAAATAGCGAATGGACAGCATTCAAAGGAAAATGTTCTTCATTGTTGTTCAATCAATACAATACACAGCTCAGTCCCAACAAACTCACTGTTTGCACAGCTAATACAGATAACTGCGCATATTGGTCCACCACAACACAATTAAGACAGTGGGGACATCTCTCGAAAAGGTATTTAATATCCTCCCATTCCAAGTTCGTTTGCCACATGGTGACAAATCAACTAATGATGATATTCCATTCGGGATTAGAGGAGGACCTTATTGGTTAAGGACCATCCCATCATCTCTGTCATTTAATTAATCAGCACAGAAAATACAGCCCATAAATATTCACAGGATTAGTAGTTGAGGGGTATTTTCATCATAAGTAATTAGAATAAAGCAAATCAAATTGCAATGATAAAAAAAAACGAGCATCAATTGGGACTTCTTAAAAGTAAGCAAGCTGATAGGAATTTGCCACGAATCTGGGAAGCTATTTTTTATAGTTTTGTTTTCACAAACCTGGGAAGACATTCCAAAGAGGATCCATTTGTGGAGCATCCAAGGGATATACCTTATTCTCAAGATCTCTTGCCCGATTAAATATAGAAAATCATGGAATCAAGGCTTGAGAGGCAGCTTAAACCACTCATGGTCTAAACATATGATCACAATAGTGCTTTCATGGTCGTATAATCGGCAGATCTTGTACATGGATGTACTTTGTTTGAGGTTTATGTGGTCATTTTGAGATCGTATTATGGTCTATAAGGGTGACCACCACATGCCCCAACGTATATAACCATAAAGCCACGAAATTATGGTGTCTATGTAGTCACATATCTATTTCCCAATAAAAAAACAAATATTGTTTGCTGCATGTGTTGTTGCTTATTATGTTATTACACATATTCCTCATTTAGATTTGCATATCAAACCACTTAATACATACTTTTTTAGTAGTTAAGTGGGGGAGGGTGGGGTAGTGGGATTGGAACCCATGGCACTTAATATGTACTTCAGCTCTTGCATTATGAAAGATTTTTTTGAAAGAAAAAGGGCCACCATCGTATTGGTGTGAACTCAAAAAGTTCACCATTTATTACCACAAACGTTTACAAGCCTATAATAGGCCGGAAAGGATTACAAAGCATTTACATCCACAAACCCTTAACTATCATTTTGGCATGAATCACTACATTCTCACCATACACACTCTCATTCCAGAATATTGCAATGTTTCTGGCAGCACAGATTGCCTAGATCATAGTTATCATCATGATCTCCCTCTTTCAATGCCCATCCACCTAACCCCTATACTCCAAAAAATCCACAGCCCCATCAAATAGATGGCCAGACTCCCCCAGTAACCTCCAGGCCTCAATTGAGCACCTACAATTGTAACAAAAGCTTCGCATCCTTGGGCCCCTCTTGACATCTCCGACAAACATGATCCGCATCCGTCACAAACTGCGCAAACCACTCTTCTGTTAAGAACCTTCCCCTCCTGAAGATCCACAAGAAAACTTTCACACGAGTAGTGATTTTTCAGTTCCATATCCTGTTGCAATCATGCTCACAACCCCCTGGGTCGTATTGTTCGCAGCAAACGCCATCATCCTCGAAAAGAGGGTGCCAAGCACACCACTCTCACTCCAATTATCCCACAAGAATTTAAAGTCCCTACCATCTCCAAGCACCGTTCTGAAGAATGGACGAACCTCCTACGTCGCCCGACAGATTCCTCTCCAGAAGCACGGTGCGGCCTCCCTAGCACCCGATTGTTCGGGAAAGAGCAACTGAGCCCATATATTTTCTTGATCATCCTGCTCACTAGGCTTTCACATTCACCCCAAATATGAGAAAGCCACCTTATGAGAAGAGACTTATTCATTTCTTCCAAGCTACACACCTCAAGGCCTCCATCTTGCATCGAACAAGTGACAATTTTCCATGCGACTAGGGAGAAACCATTTTTTTGCCAGATGAAAACAAAAAATCCTCACGATACCCTCGAGTCTCTTACGCACCCCTGCTGGCATCAACCTAGATGAGAGAAAGAAAATCGGTATTGATGATAGGATCGACTTCAGAAGCACCAATCTGCCCCCTGACAAAAACAACAATTTCCAGCCCGCCAGTTTTTGCTCAAGTTTCTCAATTACCGGCAGCCAATCCATGGCCTCCATCTTACCCACCATCAGAGGAAAGCCCAAGTAACGCATCGGTAGTTGTCCACGCGGGGACCGCAACCACGTCTCATATCTCCTCATCTCCTCATCATCCAGTTTGAAAGTAATGAATTCTGGCTGACAACAAGCTCAGATACCCTTCCAAAAATATCCAGAATCATAGACATTTCCCTACAGCTTGCATCCCCTCCTTTAGAGAATAAAATCTTATCATCTGCATACTGCAACATAAGAGATTGTCCCCGATGCTAGAGTTACATTCAATTACATCCACATTTAGATTTGCACTTCAAACAATTCATGCATCTAATTAAGTCTTGCATACGCATACATGTTTTGATGATAACAACACTTGTACATTTAGTTTGTAGTGAAGTCAAAAGCGAGGAAACTATTGGACAAAAAAAAGCACAAGCTTAAAGAGCTCAAAGCCTAAAAAAAGGAAGAAGGATTTCAAAGCCGAGGAATTAAAGCTCGTACTCAAGCCCAAAGCTCAAAGAAACAAACTAAGACTCAAAGGACTTCAACCTCAAGCTTAAGACAACAACAATGATCTTTATTTTATTGAATCGTGAAGTGAAGAAATCATGATACATTCTCTGCTATTTATTCCAATGATCATGGGAGTGATTTGTAGCTACATTCAACCACGTCCAAGGCTATGTCGATTCAACTTTCATCTTACGAGCACTCTTTAAGCTTTATGAGCTTGTCTATTAGTTTTTACATCACATTACTTTTCGTATATTTGCATCTCTATCGATTCAACTTCTATCTTAAGAGCATTCTCTTGTATAAATTTATTCTGAGGTGATTCCCTAACTGAGAGGCCACCCTTTCAGCTTTAAAAAAACAATCGGATCTGTATGAGCATTTACTCAAACAACAAAACGTTACAATTCCCACCAGTATTCAACAAGGAACCTCTCCCAGGAAAAAACCCACAATCAGAGTCTTTTCGACCCGGAGTTTCAATCTGACCAATCCTCAGTCTTTCAATAAACTCAAGTACTTACATTTGCAAATTAATCGTATTACGATTAAGTTTATATATATTTAAATGTCGTCGGAAATAGTTTTATATATATATATATATATATTCTAAACTTGCTCTCTCTTTTTACTCTCCCACTTTACCTATCCTTCTGCCCTTCCATCTCTCTATTTTTTTATATAGTCAGGGTCATTCCTCTACTCCCATCCTTTAGTATCTTTTTTCTAGTAGAAGAGGAGTTGAGAGATTCAAACCTTGGTCTTTTGTTTGGAAGAGCCACTGCTCAACCACTAGATCAATTGTTTGGTTCAAAAATATTATCGTTAGGTCAGTTTATATATATATATATATTTAAATTTCATCAGAAATAGTTATATATATTCTAAACTTGGTCTCTCTCTTTTTACTCTCCCACTTTACCTATTTTCCACCCTTCTATCTCTCTATTTTTTTAAGATAGTCAGGGTCATTCCCCTACTCCCATCTTTTAGTACCTTTTTTCTGGTAGAAGAGGAGTTGAGAGATTCAAACCTTAGTCTTTTGTTTGGAAGAGCCACTGCTCAACCACCAAACCAATTGTTTGGTTCAAAAATGTTGTCGTCAGGTCAGTTTGTATCAATCTCCTACTCTCCTCCACAGTACCTTTTTTATAATATAATGGGGGGTTTGGGGAATTGGAACCTTGATTTTTAGATTGAGAGAGTCACTGATCAACCACCAGACCAATTGGTTGAGCAATTATAATTACCCTTCTATCTCTCTGTGTATCAAGTATAATTACCATAATCGTATCACTTACCAAGTACTCTCTTTATCTTATATAAGATAATCTGTATTTATAAATATCCTTATAATTACATTTGATTTGTTTTCTTGTCTGGTTGAAATTTAGATGTTCTCCAACTTACGAACAATCTCAAAAACTTTGTTCATGATGATGATATTTAAATTATTTTTCTACTATTTAGGCATTGAATCATAATAAAACTTGCAATAAAAAGAAAAAAAAAGTGTTGCTTTATCGCTACAACTCATCACATAATAATATATCATTATAAAATTACCATTTTTAATAATTAACCTTATATATAATTGATGTATACTGAAGATCGATATCAAAAAAATAAAAAATATAAATCATTATCAAAAATAAAATATGATCACCAGGTGATCCAAGCTCCTGACAGACATGACATATTACCTACTTTGGGTAACAGTCAAATCACACAGATGATCCAAGCTCCTGAGAGACATACGTCCACAACTGTGCTTTACAGAGTTCAAAATAGGCTTGAAGTGTAAGATTAGCAAATTGAGGAAGACTTTGAAATTGATGGCTTCGAAGTTAAAAAGGGAAACCATGCGATCCCTGTGACAAAAAATACAGATGACACCTACTTTAACGGCCTAAATAGTTCAGTGTGAATTCTGGATGCCAGGCGTTCAAATTTAATGCCATCTCCCTCTCTTTGTCCACCCAGATGTTTCTTCGTGTCTCTGAAAGAGTCCAATGATCGATCCAACAGTTCCTTCGTCAGTTTTGCATGCAATCTATACATCAGTAACATTTACTGCAAATCTTAGGAACAAAGGCTCTACACGCTACAGAAACAATAAACATTATGTATGAGTCAATGTCGACAATCTTCCGGGAAACTTCTCGGTAGTAGAACTAGTATCCATATGATTCAACGGAGCCCACGGAGTGCGGGGTCTCTTTCTATCGGCTCGGTGTGAATAAAGGATCACGTGGAATGTATCGATTGATCTATGCAACAACATGGAAAATCAAGAATATCACAAGTGGCTGTGGATTTCCTATGGTGGATCACCATCTCTGGTTCAGTTCTTTAAGGTATTTTCGAACAAACACAATTATTTTTTTAAAAAAATCACGGTTCATTCATCATATTAACTAACCAAAGAAAAAAGGTGTTTAAGTTTCATGCAGGCCGAAGTTTCTAGAGCTTACAATCCACAGAATCTCTAGCACAGAAGAAGTAGATATAGCTTAGTTGATCAGTCGTGCTAAATGATGAATACCCACTCATCACTCTTTATTCTTATATTTTAGCTACAAAAACCTTTGCAAATGCATGTAGATACTTGTAAATACAAATAATTACCAAAAAGCATGCATTGTGTAAAAACTAATAATTACCATGTTTTTGTGCAAAAATAAAAGAATAAAGATTAAAAAGAAAAAGAGGAAATATTTAGAATAAATATTGAGCAACCTAATCCCAAGGGAAGACTCAGCATGGGCCTGACCGCATAAAAACCCAAGTAGAGAGAGATAGGGAGCTCATGTGTGTAAATATCCCTGTAAATACAATAAATATATTTTCCTCAAAAAAATAGAATAAAAGTGGTTTGTACATATTTGTATATATTTTTAAATGTAAAATCCAAATAAAAATTTAAAAAAGTAAAAAGAAAATAGAAATCCCATCACTTGTGCATATTCATCATGTACATAGTCCACTCACCTATATTTATTTCACCTTATAAATAAATAAATTAATTTCTATAAAAAATTGTATATATTCTATCCTTTATGGTGTAAACAAATAAAATAAAAACAACAAAAACAAAAACAAAATAAAAAGAACAAAATAAAAAATAACATTGTATATATACCATGTATATATATGTATATAGCTATTTAATTCACCATTATATATAAATAATAAAAATAAAATAAAAATATCTTTTTATTCCTAACTTTATACTATAAATAAATAAAATTTAAAATGGGGATAAAAATATATAAAAATAACAAATTAAAAATAAAAAATAAAAAACCTATATTGTGTATATACCTATATATAGCTTTATTATGTAAATACCTTATTTTTATTTTGAAAAATTAATTAAAAATCACCAAAAAATGGAAAAAATTAAAACAAATATTTTCATGTTTTAAGTTTTCTTTAATTCGGCCATTTGTTATTTTTAAATGAATATTCAAATCATTTCCAGATGGCCTTCCATGATTGGTCCACGGGGATGTTGACCGCCCGGTCAACTCCCCCCTGTGGACCACTTCCCACGGATCCTCTTCGCGGACCCATCTTCTCCCAATTATCTCTGCCTGACCCGATCACCATTTCGCCAAATCTCGGGTCCTAATTACGCACCAATCATCCGAGAACCTTGCCCGACATCTTGCCTAGGGGTCCGTGCTCCATCGAGCCGGACCCGATCCTTTCTTCCCGGACCTTCCACCATATAAAATCTGAGCTCCGCTTCCCTGTTCCTCATCTTTGGATCATTTGCTTTCCACCCAGTGACCTCCATCGTCTTAGCGAGAGTGACAGCTCTCCCCAGAAGGTGTTGCAGCGAGGAGGGAGCAAGGAGACCATCGATCCGGCGAGCTTGCGCCGCCGTGCGCCGCCTGGAGGTAGCGCCAGAGCCTCGGACGCCAATGGTCCTCGAGGCAAGGACCAGGAGCAAGCCCAGCTCCTCCACAGTCGATTCGTCCACCCAGGTAGCCTTAGTTTCCTTGCCTTTTCTTTAATTTTGATTTTGCCCCAAATCACCCGATCGCCGTTCACCTTCGATTCCGGTCCCCTCCGCCTTCGTCTCGATCATCGGACCACCCCATCACGTCCGCCTTCTCCCCGCGCACGTTATCCGCCCATCCACTCAACCCAGTTTGCACAGGAGCTGGGGTCTCGAGCTCCTCCGCCGTTGCATCGCCGGAGCACGACCATCTCGTCGCACCGCTCATATCCACCAACACTTACAGGGTCGAGGCAACTTGCCCTCGACCCGCGAGTCTGTTCCCCATCTTTGCATGTCCCAGGAAGCCTATCTGAGGGCTTCAACATTCAGGTGCAGCAGCTTGACCTCTGTCGGACTCGCCTGAGCTCCTAAGAGCTCCGTCGAGCCATCGGAGGGTACCGGTCGACGCGGGAAGCCAAGGAGCTTCTTCTCCGATCATCAGTGGCCCGCGAGGAGGCAGGGAGCGCACGCAGCGAGCCGACGAAGGTCGCTGGCCATCAGTTCTTCCTCGGCCTCCAGATACCGTCGGATCCCCTTCCAGCTCTAGTTTGCATCTCCGTCGTCCATCTGAGGAGCCACCAGCAACGTTCAATCTTTGGAGGAGCGATCCGGACCGTCGGCTCAGCGAGGCTTAGCCACAACGCCTTCCCTGTCGTCCGATCTACCACGTGGCGAGGTCCCAGCCGTCGATCAACGTCGAGGGATCCTTGCGTTGGTCGCCACCATTCCTCTACCGTCCGATCCACCACGTGGCAGCCATCCGTCCCTCGCATTAATAAAGGGGTAATTGCTCTTAGGCCCCCCTGTTTGCTTTATTTCGTGTTTAGTCCTGTAAATATCGTAGTCAGTTGTTTTTATTTTGGTACTTTTGCATTGAGGACCTCGTACTTAGTTTATTTACATGTATGCCCCTGATTGTAGTGGATCACGTGCGTCGACACGTGTTTATTTGGTTTATTTGCATGTTTAGCCTTGTTGTTCTAGGGTGTTACTGAATGAATGAAATCTTTTAGTTAATTGCATATATGCCCTTGTGCGTGGTTTTTTAGGACATGTGTTGAAATTAGTGGGTATTTTACACTAAGGCCCCTGGACTTTTAATACCTGTTATTAAATAGTCCAGAAACCTTGGTTTCTTTGCAATTAGGTCCCTGAGTGCCCAAGTCACGCGCCTTGTGCGTGTTTTCTTGGAAATTTTGCACCGGACCCCCTGGAACTTCTACTAATTGCGTACAGGTCCCTATGCACTGTACCTTAGTTTTGAATTTTAATAAAATATCAAACCGACTCCAAATGTGATGAAAATTGGATACATGGCTCCTGCCATAGTGTAAAATTTTCTCCTAATTTTGGAGACATTTTTAATTCCATTTATTATTTTTAAAAATACAAAAACACACATTTTCTTTACTATCTAACTTTGAAAATCACAAAAAATATTAAAACACCTCTAAAAATTACAAAAAATTAGGTAGTGTTTGTTTTGCCTTGTTTGATTTTCTGATCAATTTTGGTCATTTTCGGTATAGAAAACCTCTAAAAATAACAAAACCCCATAAAACCTATAAAAATTTTAATAATTCATTGAAAAATCCAAAAACAATAATTCCAGTGCCTGAATTTTTCTTGTGTCTTCTAGTTTATAGGAAAATTATCATCAGACCTTGATAGGGCCTTTATCTATTTTATATTGGCTCCCAAAGTCTGACTGGAACATTTTAATTTTTCTATCTTGTTTGATTTTTAGAAAATCCAATAAAAATCAGAAAAATACCAAAAATTAATCAAAAATAGTAAAAAATATAAAATACATAAAAACATTTTTATTTGAAATTTTGAATGATTTTTGTGTAATTAAATAATTGGTTGAATAGGCTTGTTTACTTGCCTTCTTTATTTTCTTCATTAATTAAAAATCTAAAAAATTATAAAAAAGACTAAAAATCCACCAAAAAAATTCATTTGTTTATATTTTCCTATTTTTGACTACTTCGTAGGCCGCAAGGCCATTACATGCTCCTTGTGTTCGACCCTGGTCGCTATACTAGGTTAATATAATAGCGAGACCGCTACTTGAGTTTGATTGATTTTTGTTCGATTTTGGTGGTCTATTTTTATTCGATTGATCACCCGAGTGACTGAGGTCGCAACGACTGCTTGAGATAACATGATTTCCCTCGCTCGCTCGGTTTTGTGTGGTCATCAGAATGGCGCCGTTGCCGGGGAGCATGGCTTAGTAGTCGGTTTTTGATCTTTCCCGCGGCTTTTGTGCATATTTTCTGTATATATCATTTATTCGTATCATTTTTTAAATAATCTGGTCTGACCACTTGTGTTTGTTTTCTTGCGAGGGCCCGAGGATCGAGGCGACTTCTTCGGAAGCCGATGCAACTGCGAGAGTCGGAGGCGGCTCTCTTCTCTACAGAGCCGTAGGAGAGCGCAAGGAGCAAGCAGAAGTGTGGGAGCCGCGGAATAGCCGCGGATTAGATTAGCCCTAGATTAGTTTTTATTTTCTGCTTATTTGAACTGTTGTTGTAATAATACATGGACAACAGTAGGACTTGGACTGAGACTTTTCTTGGGTCTGTTTCACCGAGCACCGGTGTGCTCGGGGGACCCTTAGACTTTTCGCGGATTTTTCGCGGTTTTCATTTTTCGCTGCCTTTTACGGTTTTACGCGGTTTTTCTCGAGCCCCTAGAGCTAGGACTTTCTGCTTGACTGTGCCGTAATTATTAGGATCCACACACCTAATAGACTGCCTGTGCTTATAGATCGTTAATTGGCCTACTAATAAAAGATTAATAAAAATAGCTGATTCATTTTCCTTCGAGCCTACGCACCGCGAGCCTGTCCCGTTAAGCGCTACTCCTGAACTCGACCTGTCGAGAAGAGGAGGGGTGGGTCTAAACCGGACTCTCTGGATCGAAGGCTAGTGACCAGCTAGACGGTTCTATCGAGTAGAAATTGCCTGCTTAGGACTCGGCTTTTCCCGCTGCACCATATAGGTAGTTTACTTTCTGTCTTTCAATTCTGCGCGGATCATATTGCATGTAGAGTGCTAGAGTCAGGTACGCCTTTCTTACTTTTCATGCATCATTGATTCTCGCACATCGGCTTTTTCGTCTTCTCCCCCTATTTTGGACTTAATAACCAGGAGAACTGAAAAATTCGTTAGGCGATTTGCTTGCTTATTAAAAATATCTAAAAAAGAAAAACAATAAATTTGGGACTGCTAAAACTATTAACCCTAAAAGACACCTCATTTAAAAACTTGTCTTGGGGAGAGCAACCCCCTCATTGATTGGTTTGATTGTGCGAGAGAGTGACCACGCACCCTAGGTAGAGCCCTCCAGTACTATTCTCGACTAATTACCGACTTCTTCTGTGCGGGACAGTCGATTGGGAAAGTATCGGGTATCCCAATAGGTCACGTAATCGCTCTGATATCTTGATTGTTCACCAAAATAAAATTGACAAGGTAAATTGACCGAGCCTTTACGGTCTTCAACTCGCGTTGTGTTGGTGAACTGGGGGTTTGCTTGTGACCATAGTTTTTCCAGATCTCATCCGCACTACTCGCCAGATCACGATGATGGGTAGGAGGTCTCTTAGACAGCCTCTGGCTGCACCGCTTTTTAGCACTCCAGCCCACTCATCTAGGTCAGTTCGTGGGAGCTCAGACCCGCTCTCTGAACCCGAGTATGACTCCATCCTGTTCCCTCTCGACCACCCTTCTTCTTCTGAGACCGAGATACCAGTGCTAGAGGAGAGACAGACAGATGATTTATCGGCACCTGAGTTTGGCTGTTTTGATTCAGAGACTATGACCGGCGCTAGTGACGATCATTCCAGAGGTCCGCAGGAGGAGCATTTCGTTCTGTACCAGGGTTCGATCAACTCCACCCTGATTGCCTCCCTTGAGTCAGTGCAGCACCAGTTGAGGGATCAGGGGGCATTCATGATAGAGATGAGGCGAGAGCTTGAGCAGTTGAGAGCCGACTGCGAGAACCGCGGAGGAGGACCCGACGATGCGGCAGCTGCCGCAGCAGTCGCAGCCGCGGCAGCAGCCACAGCAGGAGGACCACTGAGACCGATGTGGGAGAACCACAATCCCGGATCGACTTTGACGCACCGTTGGGTGGTGCTACCAGCTATCATGGAGGACTTCAAGTTCCCCCCGAACACTTTGCAGCTTCTTCCCCGGTTTCATGGGTTGGCCACTGAGGAGCCTCATCTCCACATCTGGGGAAGTTCGTCTACACTTGGGAGCAGCTCCGTGCCGAGTACTTGCACAAGTACTATCCACTCGGGCGGACCAATGCCGCGAGAGCCCTGATCAGCAACTTCTCCATGCTCCCCAACGGCAGTTACATGAGGCATGGGAGAGGTTCAGAGAGCTGACTGATAGATGCCTGCACCACGACATTTCCAAGCCGAACCTCGTGTAGAGCTTTTTCAGCGGGCTGACACCAGAGCTTCAGGGCTTGGTGAACGCTTCTTGTGGCATGTCTTACTTCGCCAAGGATCACGACCAGGTCTGAGCCATCTACAAGGAGATGACCGAGAACTACATGGTGATGTCCCAGACCATGTTGTACACTCAGGGCAGACCCCAATAGCCACAGACCGTGCAGTACCAGAGGATAGCACGGGTCGACGCCGGTCCTTCCAGTTCGTCTGCACTAGCAGCAGCACATGCCGAGTCATCAGCCGCGGACATGGGGATTATCAGCGAGAAGCTGGACCGGATGGAGTTGATTGAGAAGAAGCAGTGCCAGGGCATCACTTAGATGGAGCAGATGGCACAGACTCTGAGCGACATGAAGACCCAGCTCATGTGTCTCCAGGAGGCACAGACGGCTTCCCAGCCCCGTCTTCAGTCGCGAGGCGACTCCGGCAGCAGCAGCAGCTCGTTCCAACACTCGAGCTCACACCAGCAGCCTAGACAGGTTCACCTTGTACAGGCGGAGCCGTACCAGCAGCCACAGCTGATGAATCTCGTATTCATCATGCTAAAAGACACTTATTACAATCCCTGCTTAAACAAACCAATAAAAATCACCTCTAATTCTTTGATTTTATCATGTACTCTATTGTGTATAATTAACCCTTAATTATTTGTATTTAATTTCTTGTAATTATTTTATCACTCAAAAACCCCTTAAAATTAGGTAGATAAGTTGTCTATAATTTACTGACCCTTAAAAAGATAAAAAAATACAAAAACAAATCAAAACCACAAATTGGTGTTTTTATCCCCTTAAAAATACCCCCAAAGATAGCTTTTGTACAGATGACCTCATTTGGCTTTCTGCCCAACATGAAAGTTGTAGATCTCGTCGAGACGAGCAACTTTCATGTTTTGACTTTTTCCAAATTCGGCCTTCAACTAATTCTTTTATATTTTTCTTTGTATTTATGTTTGAATTAATCTGATTGGGCCACGTGGCGCCCTCTGGGCCGCCCACGTGGCCCGCTCTTCTTCACGCCACCTGGCGCGCTTCCTGGACCGTTGGATCGACTCCTCATCGCCTCCATCCCCGCCGCCCAAACCCGCCTCGTTCACAGCCATTGGATCTGATCTTCAGATCAGATCTCAACCGCACACTGGCGCCTAAACCACAGCCCTCCGATCTTCTTTCCATCTACGCCTACCCTCCTGCCACGTCACCACTTCTCCAAAGCCACCCGATCAATCCATCATCTAACGCTCTTCAACACGCCACGTCCCCCTTTAATCCCTCACCGTTAGATCACCCCCATCGTTCGATCTTAGCCATTCACATCCGCTCCGTTGTCAGCCGTTCGATCAGATCCTAAGGATCTGATCACAACCCTTGCCGCTCTTCCATCCCAGCCGTTGGATCATGGAATCCAACGGTCAAGAGGTCGTCTCCTACCTCCGAAGCCCCCGTTCCCAGGCGTTACGAATCTCTCGCGCGCACTGCCCCCTTCCATTTTTGGAAGGCTCCTCGGACCTCCCTTCCTCGTCGTAACGCCACCAGCACCTCCCCTTACCCCCGTCATCCTCGCGCAACCACCATCAAGTCCCGCCATCACTCCCTCGCCATTAACCATCCATTTCAAAACGCCCCTGCACCTCGTAACCTCCGACCTCCACCTGCTATAAAACACCATCCCGCCACCGGAGCCACTCGTCCACCAATTTGGGTTTAAGCCTAGTCTCCCCCGTCCCTCCGGTGATAGCGGAGGAGGCGGGGCGTTGAGGCAACGATGGCTTACGCTCGGTGTCGACCCACGGCGGAGCGTCGCCGTGTCCTGGTGGCTCCGGCCACCACCGAGCCCGCTGGATGGCTGACCAGCAGGGCGACGACCCCCAGGTTCTATCGAGCCTAATCCCAAGCCCATCCTCCGCCAGGGTCCCCTCCCCGATGAGGTCGTCTTCCTCCTTGCTTTTCTTTGCATTTTTTCCTATTTATTCCACCATCTACGTTCACCATCATCCTAATTCGACCCCTTCATCAGCTACGCAACTTCACCCTCCGTCACGCGAACCCCCTCTCCCTTCTCCAGAACCCCCTACCACTCCGACCCACCTCCTCCTCCATCTCGCCGGAGGAGGAGTTTTGGCCTCCACCTCCGATCACCCCAAGGCCACCACTCACCTCACAATACACTCACGCACCTTCTGCACTTCGCTTCGGTTATGTCTAACTATTGCAGGTGCTCAATGGTCGGAGCCCAAGCTATCTCGCCGATCCCAAGCTCCCTCGCCGACCACTTGCATCCGCCGTGCTACTTCAGACGATGATGGAGCTTCCACTCGTGACGAGCATCTTCGCGGAACCTCCAGGGAGCTCCTCCGATGATCAGACAGGCATGGGTAGCATGGTGGAGCAAAGGGCAGGTCACCGCGAGACCCGCCTTCTCCGGTGACCTGCGGAGGAGACGAAGGTGCAGCTGCCGTCCGATCGTAGCGATCGGACGTCTGTGATGAGGACGCGTGGCCCGAACGAACCTCCAACCGAAGCTGCAGGCCCGGGTCATACGAGCCTAACGCCGATCCGCCAGAAGAATCCACGTGGCCCGAGCCACAGGGCTGACCCGAGCCTAGCCCCCTCACGTGCAGCGTACGTGAGGGGCTGGGAAAATTGCACGAAAAGACCCGACTATTTTCGAGAATTATAATCTGGTCCCCCAGGCACGTGCCTCACGTGCAGCTTGGGTATTTTACAGGGAGGCCCTCATAGTTTGAAGAATTACAAAAAGGCCCTTGCGCGCATAGAAAAATTACTCACAGGCCCAGGCGGTTTCTTTATTTGCAATTAGTCCCTTCAGGGACCTAATGCAATATTTATCCTTTATTTTGCTTGCATTTTTATTACATTTATGCCCTTGCACTGTTTTTAGCATAACTTGAGCATCGTAGGTCCAAATTGCATGATTTTAGTGTCGTTTTGATCCTTGTTTGTCCTCTACAATCTAGCATACTTATTTGTCTCATTTGACACTGTTTAAATTAAGTGAATTTTTATGTCAAAAATGGGACCATGCTCTATCTGTCTTGCTGGATTTGATGACCGATTTTTAATGATGTGTTCAATTAGACTCTAACTTCATTCTACATTGCATTGCTCACATTTTAGGGTATAATTCTGGCATTTTATTCATCATGCATGTTCCTTTGCATTATTTATCCATGCATCACTTTATACTTGCATAAAAAAAGAATAAAAATACATGCATCATAGCATCACTTTGCATTGCCTTGTAAATATCATAGTGCATCATAATTTGCATATGGACCTGAATTTGAGATTAAATCACATTGTGCTTCACGAATCAAAATTCAAAAGCTATAATTAGGCAGCTATGTCCCTGTGTTCGACCTTGGTAGACTTGCCAAGCATAAATATTCCACAGCATTCAAGGTCTGTGGTTTTTGCTGAACCGAATTCGCCTCCTGTACTACAGCATAATTCCACATTATTATAGAGGCGAATTCGACGATCATCATATGGCGCCGTAGCCGGGGATACGGCTTAGCTTAATTTTTTGGATTTTGATTTTTTTATTAATTTCAAATTTGCTTAGGTCCACATTTCATGCATCATTTCTTTGCACATTATTTGCTGATTTAATTTCTTTGAGATTCTAACTTTTCTCTTTTGTGCAGGGCCCCATGAAAATCGGGGACGCCTGATCGTCATGGAGGCGCGAAGTCGGGAGCTTCCGCTGAAGAGGCCGCAAAAGAGGCCGTGAAGAAATTCTAGGATTTTTATCAGTCAAATAGCATTGCATGTTGTAAAAAAAACATTGCATCTGCATATTTATTTTCAGGCTTGCATATTGTACTCAAAAAAAAATATCCCCCTCGCACACACACACACACACACCTACACTGCACATACTCACCCCCACCCCCTGTATATTTCATTCTCTCTCTCTCTCTCTCTCTGTATCTATTCTTCACGAACCCCCTCCCCCTCACCCTTGTACCATAGACATCCCCCCTAAACACAGACCTTACTTCGGCTATTTGTAGCCTAAGTATAGGGGGGACCTGCCTATTCATCCATTCCTCGTTCGGTCTTCTTGTACTTAGGCCAATTTTGGCCTAAGTATAGGGGGACCCTCCTCCTCAGTTCCGCTATATCACCATATACTTGAACCGAGCCTTGGATTCATGGCACTTGTGCTATGAGGACATAGCAAATTTTAAGTATAGGGGGTATACCGTATATTATTGTATATTACTTTAACCTTAGCTCGCGTTTTTAAAACTTTTTAAAATTTTATTTTTCGGGCTGGGTAAAAACCTGTAAAAATTAAAAATTGAGGGATTAATTTTTGTAAATATTCCTTTAAAAAAAATCTTTCTTGGAGATTGACTCTGACTACTAGGTTTAGTAGGCATTTTCAGTGAGGGAACCTCGGTCTCCCTTAGCAGAGTGGGTGGTTTAGAGGACATCGCATACGGCCCCGTCCTCAAGTAACACGGACCTCGGCCCGTACTTACACCCATACTGGCTGAAAGTGTATACTTTTATTTGAGCCTGGGCCAGTCATTGTCTCTCCGAGGAATTAAAAAAAATGAAAATTAAAACCCATAAAAATTTGCAAAAGAAAAGATAAAATTCACTAACCCTTGGAGTTGGTGTATTCCTGACACATTCACACTCACGCAGGGCTTGAGGATTTTGAGGACACTGGATCTCTGGGATCTTGAGAGTCTGAGTTAACATGCCTTAGTCATTAGGGTTTTCCTGACTTAAATATCCACACTCCTCTGGTTTGAAAGATTTGAGTGCTATATTGCACTCTTTATCTCTACTTTCAAGAAAATATGATCAGCACAGTCACTTCCACAACTGCATGATTGATGAGCTGAGATGAGATATCACTTGAGGAACTAGGATCAGAGATTTAAATTTAGACCCGATCTTATGATATTCGAGGATGGGATAAAGTTAACGAAGGCTTCAGAAAACCTGAGTGTCAGCAAAAACCCTAGCCAGTATGTGAACAAGATTCATATGCTATCTCTTGATATTTACCTAAAAGTGCCAGGGTGTGATGAAACTTAAAGAAACTTGTTGATCAGTGTGCGCCAATCTCTTGGTAAAAGCAGTGGAGCTAGCCAACAAAAGAAATGAAATATCAAAGAAAAGCTCTAAAATCAAAGTCAATTCCAAATGAGCTTCCACCAATGGCAAGCGCTCCCAAACATTTTCAAAGTGTCCACTTGGACCAAGCGCTAATTAGGACCAAGGAGTCGGGCTGACACCACAAAAAGGGCCCTGCATCGTAAGCGATACAAGTCTGGGTGTCGAAGGTATCTTAGATACTCAGAAAAGACACACCCCGGTGTATTCCCAGAAAAACAAGTGCAGACGACTCCAACTCTCTTGACGGACACATTGATCAACAAATTATTTACATATGTTGAGTAAAAGGCACTCGAGAGGCCCCTTGTTCCAATGTGAGGGTGAGAAAATTAGACACAATCCCATGTCCCTCCATCATCTGGCCGTCCATCTACATTTCAAAGTCTGACAAACTAAAGAGATGGTTGACTGAAGCAAGAGTAGACTTCTTCCCTAGTATTGAGGATTAGGTCTAGAGGAGAGTCTTTGGGACTGGAACTTTGGGTGATGCATCGACTCGGCTCTCATGAAATGCAGTACACTAAATGTCATATCCTTATATTATGTACAAAATGAGAGTCTGATAATCAGAGAAGTTGGATTCCTTCTGACTAAGGCTTGGATAAATCCAGAATTTTAGGATCACTTAGGTCAAGGGTCTTCGAAAGATCAAGCCTTGAATTTTTCACACGCACTGTCAGGAATTAATCCAACTCCTTCATTCTTTAGATGCTCGAGGACGAGCATGGTTTAAGTATAGGGGTATGATGAATCTCGTATTCATCATGCTAAAAGACACTTATTAAAATCCCTGCTTAAACAAACCAATAAAAATCACCTCTAATTCTTTGATTTTATCATGTACTATATTGTGTATAATTAACCCTTAATTATTTGTATTTAATTTCTTGTAATTATTTTATCACTCAAAAACCCCTAAAAATTAGGTAGATAAGTTGTCTATAATTCACTGACCCTTAAAAAGATAAAAAAATACAAAAAAAAAACAAAACCACAAAATCGGTGTTTTTATCCCCTTAAAAATACCCCCAAAAATAGCTTTTATACAGATGACCTCATTTGGCTTTCTGCCCAACATGAAAGTTGTATATCTCGTCGAGACGAGCAACTTTCATGTTTTGATTTTTTCCAAATTCGGCCTTTAACTAATTCTTTTATATTTGTCTTTGTATTTATGTTTGAATTAATCTGATTGGGCCACGTGGCGCCCTCCGGGCCGCCCACGTGGCCCGCTCTTCTTCACGCCACCTGGCGCGCTTCCTGGACCGTTGGATCGACTCCTCATCGCCTCCATCCCCGCCGCCCAAACCCGCCTCGTTCACAGCCATTGGATCTGATCTTCAGATCAGATCTCAACCGCACACTGGCGCCTAAACCACAGCCCTCCGATCTTCTTTCCATCTACGCCTACCCTCCTGCCATGTCACCACTTCTCCAAAGCCACCCGATCAATCCATCATCTAACGCTCTTCAACACGCCACGTCCCCCTTTAATCCCTCACCGTTAGATCGCCCCCATCGTTCGATCTTAGCCATTCACATCCGCTCCGTTGTCAGCCGTTCGATCAGATCCTAAGGATCTGATCACAGCCCTTGCCGCTCTTCCATCCCAGCCGTTGGATCATGGAATCCAACGGTCAGGAGGTCGTCTCCTACCTCCGAAGCCCCCGTTCCTAGGCGTTACGAATCTCTCGCGCGCACTGCCCCCTTCCATTTTTGGAAGGCTCCTCGGACCTCCCTTCCTCGTCGTAACGCCACCAGCACCTTCCCCTTACCCCCGTCATCCTCGCGCAACCACCATCAAGTCCCGCCATCACTCCCTCGCCATTAACCATCCATTTCAAAACGCCCCTGCACCTCGTAACCTCCGACCTCCACCTGCTATAAAACACCATCCCCCGCCACCGGAGCCACTCGTCCACCAATTTGGGTTTAAGCCTAGTCTCCCCCGTCCCTCCGGTGACAGCGGAGGAGGCGGGGCATTGAGGCAACGATGGCTTACGCTCGGTGTCGACCCACGGCGGAGCGTCGCCGTGTCCTGGTGGCTCCGGCCACCACCGAGCCCGCTGGATGGCTGACCAGCAGGGCGACGACCCCCAGGTTCTATCGAGCCTAATCCCAAGCCCATCCTCCGCCAGGGTCCCCTCCCCGATGAGGTCGTCTTCCTCCTTGCTTTTCTTTGCATTTTTTCCTATTTATTCCACCATCTACGTTCACCATCATCCTAATTCGACCCCTTCATCAGCTACGCAACTTCACCCTCCGTCACGCGAACCCCCTCTCCCTTCTCCAGATCCCCTACCACTCCGACCCACCTCCTCCTCCATCTCGCCAGAGGAGGAGCTTTGGCCTCCACCTCCGATCACCCCAAGGCCACCACTCACCTCACAATACACTCACGCACCTTCTGCACTTCGCTTCGGCTATGTCTAACTATTGCAGGTGCTCAATGGTCGGAGCCCAAGCTATCTCGTCGATCCCAAGCTCCCTCGCCGACCACCTGCATCCGCCGTGCTACTTCAGACGATGATGGAGCTTCCACTCGTGACGAGCATCTTCGCGGAACCTCCAGGGAGCTCCTCCGATGATCAGACAGGCATGGGTAGCATGGTGGAGCAAAGGGTAGGTCACCGGAGACCCGCCTTCTCCGGTGACCTGCGGAGGAGACGAAGGGTGCAGCTGCCGTCCGATCGTAGCGATCGGACGTCTGTGATGATGACGCGTGGCCCGAACGAACCTCCAACCGAAGCTGCAGGCCCGGGTCATACGAGCCTAACGCCGAGCCGCCAGAAGAATCCACGTGGCCC
Organism: Ottelia alismoides; assembly: GCA_037367405.1. NCBI lineage: Eukaryota > Viridiplantae > Streptophyta > Magnoliopsida > Alismatales > Hydrocharitaceae > Ottelia > Ottelia alismoides. The sequence goes on along the minus strand of JAZKJV010009622.1, from coordinate 200,670 downwards.
GAGCCACAGGGCTGACCCGAGCCTAGCCCCCTCACGTGCAGCGTACGTGAGGGGCTGGGAAAATTGCACGAAAAGACCCGACTATTTTCGAGAATTACAATCTGGTCCCCAGGCACGTGCCTCACGTGCGTGCTTGGGTATTTTACAGGGAGGCCCTCATAGTTTTGAAGAATTACAAAAAGGCCCTTGCGCGCATAGAAAAATTACTCACCTGCCCAGGCGGTTTCTTTATTTGCAATTAGGTCCCTCCAGGGACCTAAATGCAATATTTATCCTTTATTTTGCTTGCATTTTTATTACATTTATGCCCTTGCACTGTTTTTAGCATAACTTGAGCATCGTAGGTCCAAATTGCATGATTTTAGTGTCGTTTTGATCCTTGTTTTGTCCTCTACAATCTAGCATACTTATTTGTCTCATTTGACACTGTTTTAAATTAAGTGAATTTTTATGTCAAAAATGGGACCAATGCTCTATCTGTCTTGCTGGATTTGATGACCGATTTTTAATGATGTGTTCAATTAGACTCTAACTTCATTCTACATTGCATTGCTCACATTTTAGGGTATAATTCTGGCATTTTATTCATCATGCATGTTCCTTTGCATTATTTATCCATGCATCACTTTATACTTGCATAAAAAAAGAATAAAAATACATGCATCATAGCATCACTTTGCATTGCCTTGTAAATATCATAGTGCATCATAATTTGCATATGGACCTGAATTTGAGATTAAATCACATTGTGCTTCACGAATCAAAATTCAAAAGCTATAATTAGGCAGCTGTGTCCCTGTGTTCGACCTTGGTAGACTTGCCAAGCATAAATATTCCACAGCATTCAAGGTCTGTGGTTTTTGCTGAACCGAATTCGCCTCCTGTACTACAGCATAATTCCACATTATTATAGAGGCGAATTCGACGATCATCAAATGGCGCCGTTGCCGGGGATACGGCTTTGCTTAATTTTTTGGATTTTGATTTTTTTTATTAATTTCAAATTTGCTTAGGTCCACATTTCATGCATCATTTCTTTGCACATTATTTGCTGATTTAATTTCTTTGAGATTCTAACTTTTCTCTTTTGTGGCAGGGCCCATGAAAATCGGGGACGCCTGATCGTCATGGAGGCGCGAAGTCGGGAGCTTCCGCTGAAGAGGCCGCAAAAGAGGCCGTGAAGAAATTCTAGGATTTTTATCAGTCAAATAGCATTGCATGTTGTAAAAAAAACATTGCATCTGCATATTTATTTTCAGGCTTGCATATTGTACTCAAAAAAAAATATCCCCCTCGCACACCCACACACACACACCTACACTGCACATACTCACCCCCACCCCCTGTATATTTCATTCTCTCTCTCTCTCTCTCTGTATCTATTCTTCACGAACCCCCTCCCCCTCACCCTTGTACCATAGACATCCCCCCTAAACACAGACCTTACTTCGGCTATTTGTAGCCTAAGTATAGGGGGGACCTGCCTATTCATCCATTCCTCGTTCGGTCTTCTTGTACTTAGGCCAATTTTGGCCTAAGTATAGGGGGACCCTCCTCCTCAGTTCCGCTATATCACCATATACTTGAACCGAGCCTTGGCTTCATGGCACTTGTGCTATGAGGACATAGCAAATTTTAAGTATAGGGGGGTATACCGTATATTATTGTATATTACTTTAACCTTAGCTCGCGTTTTTAAAACTTTTTAAAATTTTATTTTTCGGGCTGGGTAAAAACCAGTAAAAATTAAAAATTGAGGGATTAATTTTTGTAAATATTCCTTTAAAAAAAATCTTTCTTGGAGATTGACTCTGACTACTAGGTTTAGTAGGCATTTTCAGTGAGGGAACCTCGGTCTCCCTTAGCAGAGTGGGTGGTTTAGAGGACATCGCATACGGCCCCGTCCTCAAGTAACACGGACCTCGGCCCGTACTTACACCCATACTGGCTGAAAGTGTATACTTTTATTTGAGCCTGGGCCAGTCATTGTCTCTCCGAGGAATTAAAAAAATGAAAATTAAAACCCATAAAAATTTGCAAAAGAAAAGATAAAATTCACTAACCCTTGGAGTTGGTGTATTCCTGACACATTCACACTCACGCAGGGCTTGAGGATTTTGAGGACACTGGATCTCTGGGATCTTGAGAGTCTGAGTTAACATGCCTTAGTCATTAGGGTTTTCCTGACTTAAATATCCACACTCCTCTGGTTTGAAAGATTTGAGTGCTATATTGCACTCTTTATCTCTACTTTCAAGAAAATATGATCAGCACAGTCACTTCCACAACTGCATGATTGATGAGCTGAGATGAGATATCACTTGAGGAACTAGGATCAGAGATTTAAATTTAGACCCGATCTTATGATATTCGAGGATGGGATAAAGTTAACGAAGGCTTCAGAAAACCTGAGTGTCAGCAAAAACCCTAGCCAGTATGTGAACAAGATTCATATGCTATCTCTTGATATTTACCTAAAAGTGCCAGGGTGTGATGAAACTTAAAGAAACTTGTTGATCAGTGTGCGCCAATCTCTTGGTAAAAGCAGTGGAGCTAGCCAACAAAAGAAATGAAATATCAAAGAAAAGCTCTAAAATCAAAGTCAATTCCAAATGAGCTTCCACCAATGGCAAGCGCTCCCAAACATTTTCAAAGTGTCCACTTGGACCAAGCGCTAATTAGGACCAAGGAGTCGGGCTGACACCACAAAAAGGGCCCTGCATCGTAAGCGATACAAGTCTGGGTGTCGAAGGTATCTTAGATACTCAGAAAAGACACACCCCAGTGTATTCCCAGAAAAACAAGTGCAGACGACTCCAACTCTCTTGACGGACACATTGATCAACAAATTATTTACATGTGTTGAGTAAAAGGCACTCGAGAGGCCCCTTGTTCCAATGTGAGGGTGAGAAAATTAGACACAATCCCATGTCCCTCCATCATCTGGCCGTCCATCTACATTTCAAAGTCTGACAAACTAAAGAGATGGTTGACTGAAGCAAGAGTAGACTTCTTCCCTAGTATTGAGGATTAGGTCTAGAGGAGAGTCTTTGGGACTGGAACTTTGGGTGATGCATCGACTCGGCTCTCATGAAATGCAGTACACTAAATGTCATATCCTTATATTATGTACAAAATGAGAGTCTGATAATCAGAGAAGTTGGATTCCTTCTGACTAAGGCTTGGATAAATCCAGAATTTTAGGATCACTTAGGTCAAGGGTCTTCGAAAGATCAAGCCTTGAATTTTTCACACGCACTGTCAGGAATTAATCCAACTCCTTCATTCTTTAGATGCTCGAGGACGAGCATGGTTTAAGTATAGGGGTATGATGAATCTCGTATTCATCATGCTAAAAGACACTTATTAAAATCCCTGCTTAAACAAACCAATAAAAATCACCTCTAATTCTTTGATTTTATCATGTACTATATTGTGTATAATTAACCCTTAATTATTTGTATTTAATTTCTTGTAATTATTTTATCACTCAAAAACCCCTAAAAATTAGGTAGATAAGTTGTCTATAATTCACTGACCCTTAAAAAGATAAAAAATACAAAAAAAAACAAAACCACAAAATCGGTGTTTTTATCCCCTTAAAAATACCCCCAAAAATAGCTTTTATACAGATGACCTCATTTGGCTTTCTGCCCAACATGAAAGTTGTATATCTCGTCGAGACGAGCAACTTTCATGTTTTGACTTTTTCCAAATTCGGCCTTTAACTAATTCTTTTATATTTTTCTTTGTATTTATGTTTGAATTAATCTGATTGGGCCACGTGGCGCCCTCCGGGCCGCCCACGTGGCCCGCTCTTCTTCACGCCACCTGGCGCGCTTCCTGGACCGTTGGATCGACTCCTCATCGCCTCCATCCCCACCGCCCAAACCCGCCTCGTTCACAGCCATTGGATCTGATCTTCAGATCAGATCTCAACCGCACACTGGCGCCTAAACCACAGCCCTCCGATCTTCTTTCCATCTACGCCTACCCTCCTGCCACGTCACCACTTCTCCAAAGCCACCCGATCAATCCATCATCTAACGCTCTTCAACACACCACGTCCCCCTTTAATCCCTCACCGTTAGATCGCCCCCATCGTTCGATCTTAGCCATTCACATCCGCTCCGTTGTCAGCCGTTCGATCAGATCCTAAGGATCTGATCACAGCCCTTGCCGCTCTTCCATCCCAGCCGTTGGATCATGGAATCCAACGGTCAGGAGGTCGTCTCCTACCTCCGAAGCCCCCGTTCCCAGGCGTTACGAATCTCTCGCGCGCACTGCCCCCTTCCATTTTTGGAAGGCTCCTCGGACCTCCCTTCCTCGTCGTAACGCCACCAGCACCTTCCCCTTACCCCCGTCATCCTCGCGCAACCACCATCAAGTCCCGCCATCACTCCCTCGCCATTAACCATCCATTTCAAAACGCCCCTGCACCTCGTAACCTCCGACCTCCACCTGCTATAAAACACCATCCCCCGCCACCGGAGCCACTCGTCCACCAATTTGGGTTTAAGCCTAGTCTCCCCCGTCCCTCCGGTGACAGCGGAGGAGGCGGGGCATTGAGGCAACGATGGCTTACGCTCGGTGTCGACCCACGGCGGAGCGTCGCCGTGTCCTGGTGGCTCCGGCCACCACCGAGCCCGCTGGATGGCTGACCAGCAGGGCGACGACCCCCAGGTTCTATCGAGCCTAATCCCAAGCCCATCCTCCGCCAGGGTCCCCTCCCCGATGAGGTCGTCTTCCTCCTTGCTTTTCTTTGCATTTTTTCCTATTTATTCCACCATCTACGTTCACCATCATCCTAATTCGACCCCTTCATCAGCTACGCAACTTCACCCTCCGTCACGCGAACCCCCTCTCCCTTCTCCAGATCCCCTACCACTCCGACCCACCTCCTCCTCCATCTCGCCAGAGGAGGAGCTTTGGCCTCCACCTCCGATCACCCCAAGGCCACCACTCACCTCACAATACACTCACGCACCTTCTGCACTTCGCTTCGGCTATGTCTAACTATTGCAGGTGCTCAATGGTCGGAGCCCAAGCTATCTCGTCGATCCCAAGCTCCCTCGCCGACCACCTGCATCCGCCGTGCTACTTCAGACGATGATGGAGCTTCCACTCGTGACGAGCATCTTCGCGGAACCTCCAGGGAGCTCCTCCGATGATCAGACAGGCATGGGTAGCATGGTGGAGCAAAGGGTAGGTCACCGGAGACCCGCCTTCTCCGGTGACCTGCGGAGGAGACGAAGGGTGCAGCTGCCGTCCGATCGTAGCGATCGGACGTCTGTGATGATGACGCGTGGCCCGAACGAACCTCCAACCGAAGCTGCAGGCCCGGGTCATACGAGCCTAACGCCGAGCCGCCAGAAGAATCCACGTGGCCCGAGCCACAGGGCTGACCCGAGCCTAGCCCCCTCACGTGCAGCGTACGTGAGGGGCTGAGAAAATTGCACGAAAAGACCCGACTATTTTCGAGAATTACAATCTGGTCCCCAGGCACGTGCCTCACGTGCGTGCTTGGATATTTTACAGGGAGGCCCTCATAGTTTTGAAGAATTACAAAAAGGCCCTTGCGCGCATAGAAAAATTACTCACATGCCCAGGCGGTTTCTTTATTTGCAATTAGGTCCCTCCAGGGACCTAAATGCAATATTTATCCTTTATTTTGCTTGCATTTTTATTACATTTATGCCCTTGCACTGTTTTTAGCATAACTTGAGCATCGTAGGTCCAAATTGCATGATTTTAGTGTCGTTTTGATCCTTGTTTTGTCCTCTACAATCTAGCATACTTATTTGTCTCATTTGACACTGTTTTAAATTAAGTGAATTTTTATGTCAAAAATGGGACCAATGCTCTATCTGTCTTGCTGGATTTGATGACCGATTTTTAATGATGTGTTCAATTAGACTCTAACTTCATTCTACATTGCATTGCTCACATTTTAGGGTATAATTCTGGCATTTTATTCATCATGCATGTTCCTTTGCATTATTTATCCATGCATCACTTTATACTTGCATAAAAAAAGAATAAAAATACATGCATCATAGCATCACTTTGCATTGCCTTGTAAATATCATAGTGCATCATAATTTGCATATGGACCTGAATTTGAGATTAAATCACATTGTGCTTCACGAATCAAAATTCAAAAGCTATAATTAGGCAGCTGTGTCCCTGTGTTCGACCTTGGTAGACTTGCCAAGCATAAATATTCCACAGCATTCAAGGTCTGTGGTTTTTGCTGAACCGAATTCGCCTCCTGTACTACAGCATAATTCCACATTATTATAGAGGCGAATTCGACGATCATCAAATGGCGCCGTTGCCGGGGATACGGCTTTGCTTAATTTTTTGGATTTTGATTTTTTTTATTAATTTCAAATTTGCTTAGGTCCACATTTCATGCATCATTTCTTTGCACATTATTTGCTGATTTAATTTCTTTGAGATTCTAACTTTTCTCTTTTGTGGCAGGGCCCATGAAAATCGGGGACGCCTGATCGTCATGGAGGCGCGAAGTCGGGAGCTTCCGCTGAAGAGGCCGCAAAAGAGGCCGTGAAGAAATTCTAGGATTTTTATCAGTCAAATAGCATTGCATGTTGTAAAAAAAACATTGCATCTGCATATTTATTTTCAGGCTTGCATATTGTACTCAAAAAAAAATATATCCCCCCCCCTCACACACACACACCTACACTGCACATACTCACCCCCACCCCCTGTATATTTCATTCTCTCTCTCTCTCTCTGTATCTATTCTTCACGAACCCCCTCCCCCTCACCCTTGTACCATAGACATCCCCCCTAAACACAGACCTTACTTCGGCTATTTGTAGCCTAAGTATAGGGGGGACCTGCCTATTCATCCCTTCCTCGTTCGGTCTTCTTGTACTTAGGCCAATTTTGGCCTAAGTATAGGGGGACCCTCCTCCTCAGTTCCGCTATATCACCATATACTTGAACCGAGCCTTGGCTTCATGGCACTTGTGCTATGAGGACATAGCAAATTTTAAGTATAGGGGGGTATACCGTATATTATTGTATATTACTTTAACCTTAGCTCGTGTTTTTAAAACTTTTTAAAATTTTATTTTTCGGGCTGGGTAAAAACCTGTAAAAATTAAAAATTGAGGGATTAGTTTTTGTAAATATTCCTTTAAAAAAATCTTTCTTGGAGATTGACTCTGACTACTAGGTTTAGTAGGCATTTTCAGTGAGGGAACCTCGGTCTCCCTTAGCAGAGTGGGTGGTTTAGAGGACATCGCATACGGCCCCGTCCTCAAGTAACACGGACCTCGGCCCGTACTTACACCCATACTGGCTGAAAGTGTATACTTTTATTTGAGCCTGGGTGATGAAGCTACATTTCATCATCTTTATTCTATCATTTTGGCCTTAAAAACCCTAGTAAATGCGTGTAAATAGAGCTAATTCATGCATTTTAGCATCTATGCATATGTGTGTAAATACTGTATAAAATGCGGTTTTTAAAGACAAAATTATAGAATAAAGAAAAGAAAAGAAAAAGAATAAAATATTGTAAATATTTTATGAGCCGATACCCCGAGACCTAGGCATCTTGATGAATAGGTCGACAAGGAATAAAGTAGGGGGAGATAAGGGCCAAATACCTATAATTATTAATTCATTCTTTATTCATTTTGGGACCTATTTTTGGTTTCAGTTTTTATACATCAAATAAAGAAACTTTGTACATGAAAGTTGTAGATAATTTTATAAAGAAAAATACAAAATTGATTTCACAGAAAAATAATGCATAGATAAAAAGTTATAGTCTGAATAAAAATCCAGAATCCCAACTTCCCAGACCCGTATCTCACAAATAAAAACTCTAAATGCAGCATACTCACCTTTAATTGTATATAGAATAAAATAATCTATCCAATGGTGGTGGTTTCGCATTTGGCGGAGTTACGGTTTGGAAGTTGAGTTTTGGACCCTCATTGTATACTTCTATAGATTAAAATATTCAATTTATTATTTATTTATTATTTTTATAATTTTATATTTTTATAATTTTGTAAATATTACTTATAATATATTTGTATATTAAAATCAGAACAAAAACTCAAAGAAAACTCAAAATAAAATACTTGTATATAAAATACATAGGTATTATACCTGTAAATATACCTACATAAACTATACTTTTATTTTATTAAGTATACAAATCACTTCGTAAAAATAAAATAAAAATGTATTTAAGTGTATAAAAATACTTTATAAATTTATAAAATAATAAACATAAATGAATAAGTTAAATATACAAAACAAAAATAAAATACTTCAATATATAGATAAAGATACCTATAAGGGGTATAAATGGTAACTTATAATTATTAGCCTCATAAAAATAAATAAAAATCATAATAAAATAATTTATAAAATAATAAACTTTTTTTATTTTGTAACCATAATTTAATAAATTGATTTGCTATTTTTAATTGAATTTACAAATGTTTTTCTTCAGGGATTTTTCTGGTTGGTCCACGTGGACCAACCAAGTGGAAGTTGACCCGCTAGTCAACTCCCTGTCTGCTCCTGCAGCCCGTCAAAGCTGCGTTTTTAGTCATTTTCTCCTATTTTTCTAGGCCGCATCGTTCACATTTTGACCTCAAATCCTTCTTCACTTTTTCTCCCCATATAACCACCATACACGTCCAGCCATCATCTTGAGGATTGGATCACGGGTGTAGCCTATTTTCTTCGTTCTTTGGGCCATGTTGACCAGCTCTCTGACATGCCCCCTGCACTTTGTCAGACTGCAATTTTTTGGCGTTTTCTCCGAATTTTGGAGAGCGCGTATTTCACCGTTTGGGGTCGATGTCTTCACGACTTTTGTAGCCCTACCATAGGGCATACTCGCCCAAGTGTTTTTTCGACCTTCGGGTCGTTACATCTCCCGACACACCTCGATTTGCGAGCCACCTCGACCACCTTTCAAAACCGAGCCAACCATCCTCCATTCCCCTTTGAACCCTCTTTGACCTAGCAAACCCCTTCTCCTTGTGTGCTCTGGACTGGAGATGGTGACAGGAACTCCTCCAGCTACTTAGGAGGGTCGCGCGTGGCCGAGGAGTGGCTCCACCACCTTCGCCGGCCTCCGGCGTTGAGGTCACATCTCGTTGGTTTTTCGACCAACTCGAGGTTGTATTTCGTTCTTGTCTCTATAGTTTAGCTAGCTGATAATCTTAGGATCAATTTCGTGTCTTCATCTTGTTGTTTCACCGAGTGCTTCGCCCCCATTTCGCAACCAATCACGTTGCCGGAGCTCTTGAGCTCCGGCTACCTTCTCCACCCCACGTCGCCAATCCTTCGCCAACAAGCACTGGGTCCTGCATTCCCTTTTTGCTGCTGCTTTTTCTTGTCATTTGCAGGTCCCAGGAGAGGCAACCGTGCCTCGTATTTTTGCCCAAGAACAGTCCCAGGTCCGCCAGAGCGTCTTCACGCGGCTGTAGGCCATCCCATGGTCTTCGGCCTCATCTAAGCCACCTGGACGTCGGGGAGGAGCAGCAGGAGTCGAACGAGCCCTTCGGCCGTGGGTTTGGTGGACGGAGGCGAGCCCAGCACCTAAACGAAACTCGGCGCCACCGAGTTCTTCTTTCGTTCTTCCAGCCACGTCCTCGACCGTTGGATCAAGAACACTCCTCCCTTGGAGCAGCCACCGTCAGATCCTTCACTTGTCCACGCCATCCGATCTTGAAGCCCATCTAATCTCGGCCGTGGGATGACGAAGGGGCACCGCGCGTTGTGGGCTCGACACGTATATAAGTGGAGCGCGCGGAGCCGTCGGATCGCCGCCTTTACTTTGGGTATTTTTTTTGCCTTCTCACCCAAAGAGTTTTTGTATTTAATATCAGGGACTGAAACATTAATCTGCAGTTGTGATTTTTTGTTAAATTTGCAAGTTGCCCCCTGAATTTCTGTCTAATTACATATATGCCCTTGCAAGTAGTGTAGTTGCTTGTTGTTGTCTCTATTCATTGCATGCATCTATAAAATCCCAAAAATCACCAAAAAATCGTCATAAGCTCCTGTTGCATTATAGATTCACGCCATATTTTTATTTTTTATTTTTATTGCATTTTATTATTTATAAAAATTCAAAAACACTCATTTTCAGCACTGTTTGCATTAGAAAATACATAAAAAATATAAAAACTCCCCAGAAAAATCCCAAAAAAATATATTTTGTTTCTTTTAGTTTGTTTTAACTCCCAGCCAAAAATCACTAAAAATCTCAAAAGAAAAACCTTAAAAATTCGAAAACATTCAAAAACTTCAAAAAAATATATAAAACCCTAGAAAACTCCAAAAAATACAAACTCAATTCCTGTTTGTTCTAGATTCCATTCGCTTTATTTGAAAAATAGTGGGAAAAATTTTGTTTGCTGTTTGCTAATTCTAATTCCCATTTTACTTACAGCCAGCACTTTTTCCACTGTTTTCCCTCATTTCAGCATTTTAAAATATCAAAAACACCTTGAAAAATCCCCAAAAATCATAAAAACAGTAGAAAACCACAAAAATACCAAAAAGATTTTATTTCTGAATTTTTGGATATTTTTGCACAGTTTTATAAATATTTTATCTTGTCTTGTATTACATTGTTTATAAATTCCAATATTGAAAAAAAAATATAAAATATAAAATATAAAAATCCGAAAATTAAAAATCAAAATACAAAAAAATTAAAAATTAAAAAAAAAATATTAAAAAGTAAAAACCCACAAAAACATCTTTGCTTGCTTGCTTAATGTAGACACTTCACATACACATACTTGTGCACACTTGTTTGAACTGTCCTGCTTGCTCCTTGTGTTCGAACTCTCTACATACTTGCACCTATACATCTTTTATGTAGAGTTAAAAATAAATTTTAACTCCACATTAGTTCTAATTTATTGATCTTTAGTGTGGGTTAATTGTTGATTAATTTCAGAATTTGTGTGGTCAAACACCGACTATTGACTCGCCTTGTGAGTTGATACAACCACATCGATTTTCGAGATTATCAAATGGCGCCGTTGCCGGGGAGCAACAGCGAGTAGTTCACATTTTGTTTGATTGAGTGATTGTCTACCATAGCATTAGTTTACCTCTCTTACATTTTTGATATATCTTGTTGAGCTATCTGACCATTTATTTCTTGTCTTCTTGCGAGGGACCGCGGAGCAAGGCGGATCGCTTAGGTGACCCGGAGCATCCTTGGGAAGAGGAGTCGGCTATTCTTTAGCCAAGCCGGCAGGAGAGAGCAGGAGGAGTGAGAGAGAGTGATTAGTTTAGCTTGCATTTTATTTCTGTGAGAGAGTGACTTTTATAATTTGTAATAATACAGGTACATTCGGACTTGGACTTTCGGGCCCAATTTCCAAGTGCTTGTACACTTGGGGGCTCACCGCGTTTTTATCGGTTTTTATCGCCTTTTCTTACTTTGTTTTCCGGTTTTGTTTTCCTTACTTTGTGTGATTGAGCCCTTAGATTTAGGATTGCTTGCGATAGACTAAGGCCAAACACCTAATATATTTGCATGTACCTATAGACTCGTTTGGACTTAGTCAAATTTAAACAATCTGTTCATTTATCTCTTAACCCGTGTGCCGTGAGCGAGCCCCATCAAGCGCTACTCCTGAACTCGAGTGTGTCGAGAAGAGGAGGGGTAAGCCAAGACCGGACTCTTAGGTTAAAGATAAGTGGCCGACTTGTGGTGCTTCACGTTAATAGCAATTTCTGAAACTTAGGGCGATTTCATCGGCTTGCATTTGCATATAGATAGGTTTCAATTCTGCCGAGCATCCTTGCATGTAGAGTGCTGGAGGCAAGGTGAGCATTTACGCTTTAGCATCCATCATTATTTGCCGCTTGCATTGCTTTTCCGACTCTCCCTCTGATTTTGCCAACCTAGGTGCTCAAAGGAATTGACTCCCCGTTAGGATCGTGCATTTTCATTAAAAATCCAAAAAAGTGATAACCAATAAAATTGGGACTGCTAATATTACTTGACCCTAAAATCGACCAAAAAGAAAAATCTTGTATTGGGGCGAGTAATCCCCTCTTGTATTCGAGGATGGGATAAAGTTAACGAAGGCTTCAGAAAACCTGAGTGTCAGCAAAAACCCTAGCCAGTATGTGAACAAGATTCATATGCTATCTCTTGATATTTACCTAAAAGTGCCAGGGTGTGATGAAACTTAAAGAAACTTGTTGATCAGTGTGCGCCAATCTCTTGGTAAAAGCAGTGGAGCTAGCCAACAAAAGAAATGAAATATCAAAGAAAAGCTCTAAAATCAAAGTCAATTCCAAATGAGCTTCCACCAATGGCAAGCGCTCCCAAACATTTTCAAAGTGTCCACTTGGACCAAGCGCTAATTAGGACCAAGGAGTCGGGCTGACACCACAAAAAGGGCCCTGCATCGTAAGCGATACAAGTCTGGGTGTCGAAGGTATCTTAGATACTCAGAAAAGACACACCCCAGTGTATTCCCAGAAAAACAAGTGCAGACGACTCCAACTCTCTTGACGGACACATTGATCAACAAATTATTTACATGTGTTGAGTAAAAGGCACTCGAGAGGCCCCTTGTTCCAATGTGAGGGTGAGAAAATTAGACACAATCCCATGTCCCTCCATCATCTGGCCGTCCATCTACATTTCAAAGTCTGACAAACTAAAGAGATGGTTGACTGAAGCAAGAGTAGACTTCTTCCCTAGTATTGAGGATTAGGTCTAGAGGAGAGTCTTTGGGACTGGAACTTTGGGTGATGCATCGACTCGGCTCTCATGAAATGCAGTACACTAAATGTCATATCCTTATATTATGTACAAAATGAGAGTCTGATAATCAGAGAAGTTGGATTCCTTCTGACTAAGGCTTGGATAAATCCAGAATTTTAGGATCACTTAGGTCAAGGGTCTTCGAAAGATCAAGCCTTGAATTTTTCACACGCACTGTCAGGAATTAATCCAACTCCTTCATTCTTTAGATGCTCGAGGACGAGCATGGTTTAAGTATAGGGGTATGATGAATCTCGTATTCATCATGCTAAAAGACACTTATTAAAATCCCTGCTTAAACAAACCAATAAAAATCACCTCTAATTCTTTGATTTTATCATGTACTATATTGTGTATAATTAACCCTTAATTATTTGTATTTAATTTCTTGTAATTATTTTATCACTCAAAAACCCCTAAAAATTAGGTAGATAAGTTGTCTATAATTCACTGACCCTTAAAAAGATAAAAAAATACAAAAACAAATCAAAACCACAAAATCGGTGTTTTTATCCCCTTAAAAATACCCCCAAAAATAGCTTTTGTACAGGTGACCTCATTTGGCTTTCTGCCCAACATGAAAGTTATATATCTCGTCGAGACGAGCAACTTTCATGTTTTGACTTTTTCCAAATTCGGCCTCTAACTAATTCTTTTATATTTTTCTTTGTATTTATGTTTGAATTAATCTGATTGGGCCACGTGGTGCCCTCTGGGCCGCCCACGTAGCCCGCTCTTCTTCACGCCACCTGGCGCGCTTCCTGGACCGTTGGATCGACTCCTCATCGCCTCCATCCCCGCCGCCCAAACCCGCCTCGTTCACAGCCATTGGATCTGATCTTCAGATCAGATCTCAACCGCACACTGGCGCCTAAACCACAGCCCTCCGATCTTCTTTCCATCTACGCCTACCCTCCTGCCACGTCACCACTTCTCCAAAGCCACCCGATCAATCCATCATCTAACGCTCTTCAACACGCCACGTCCCCCTTTAATCCCTCACCATTAGATCGCCCCCATCGTTCGATCTTAGCCATTCACATCCGCTCCGTTGTCAGTCGTTCGATCAGATCCTAAGGATCTGATCACAGCCCTTGCCGCTCTTCCATCCCAGCCGTTGGATCATGGAATCCAACGGTCAGGAGGTCGTCTCCTACCTCCGAAGCCCCCGTTCCCAGGCGTTACGAATCTCTCGCGCGCACTGCCCCCTTCCATTTTTGGAAGGCTCCTCGGACTTCCCTTCCTCGTCGTAACGCCACCAGCACCTTCCCCTTACCCCCGTCATCCTCGCGCAACCACCATCAAGTCCCGCCATCACTCCCTCGCCATTAACCATCCATTTCAAAACGCCCCTGCACCTCGTAACCTCCGACCTCCACCTGCTATAAAACACCATCCCCCGCCACCGGAGCCACTCGTCCACCAATTTGGGTTTAAGCCTAGTCTCCCCCGTCCCTCCGGTGACAGCGGAGGAGGCGGGGCGTTGAGGCAACGATGGCTTACGCTCGGTGTCGACCCACGGCGGAGCGTCGCCGTGTCCTGGTGGCTCCGACCACCACCGAGCCCGCTGGATGGCTGACCAGCAGGGCGACGACCCCTAGGTTCTATCGAGCCTAATCCCAAGCCCATCCTCCGCCAGGGTCCCCTCCCCGATGAGGTCGTCTTCCTCCTTGCTTTTCTTTGCATTTTTTCCTATTTATTCCACCATCTACGTTCACCATCATCCTAATTCGACCCCTTCATCAGCTACGCAACTTCACCCTCCGTCACGCGAACCCCCTCTCCCTTCTCCAGAACCCCCTACCACTCCAACCCACCTCCTTCTCTATCTCGCCGGAGGAGGAGCTTTGGACTCCACCTCCGATCACCCCAAGGCCACCACTCACCTCACAATACACTCACGCACCTTCTGCACTTCGCTTCGGCTATGTCTAACTATTGCAGGTGCTCAATGGTCAGAGCCCAAGCTATCTCGCCGATTCCAAGCTCCCTCGCCGACCACCTGCATCCGCCGTGCTACTTCAGACGATGATGGAGCTTCCACTCGTGACGAGCATCTTCGCGGAACCTCCAGGGAGCTCCTCTGATGATCAGACAGGCATGAGTAGCATGGTGGAGTAAAGGGCAGGTCACCGAAGACCCGCCTTCTCCGGTGACCTGCGGAGGAGACGAAGGGTGCAGCTGCCGTCCGATCGTAGCGATCGGACGTCTGTGATGATGTCGCGTGGCCCGAACGAACCTCCAACCGAAGCTGCAGGCTCGGGTCATACGGGCCTAACGTCGATCCGCCAGAAGAATCCACGTGGCCCGAGCCACAGGGCTGACCCGAGCCTAGCCCCCTCACGTGCAGCGCACGTGAGGGGCTGGGAAAATTGCACGAAAAGACCCGACTATTTTCGAGAATTACAATCTGGTCCCCAGGCACGTGCCTCACGTGCGTGCTTGGGTATTTTACAGGGAGGCCCTCATAGTTTTGAAGAATTACAAAAAGGCCCTTGCGCGCATAGAAAAATTACTCACAGGCCCAGGCGGTTTCTTTATTTGCAATTAGGTCCCTCCAGGGACCTAAATGCAATATTTATCCTTTATTTTGCTTGCATTTTTATTACATTTATGCCCTTGCACTGTTTTTAGCATAACTTGAGCATCGTAGGTCCAAATTGCATGATTTTAGTGTCGTTTTGATCCTTGTTTTGTCCTCTACAATCTAGCATACTTATTTGTCTCATTTGACACTGTTTTAAATTAAGTGAATTTTTATGTCAAAAATGGGACCATGCTCTATCTGTCTTGCTGGATTTGATGACCGATTTTTAATGATGTGTTCAATTAGACTCTAACTTCATTCTACATTGCATTGCTCACATTTTAGGGTATAATTCTGGCATTTTATTCATCATGCATGTTCCTTTGCATTATTTATCCATGCATCACTTTATACTTGCATAAAAAAAGAATAAAAATACATGCATCATAGCATCACTTTGCATTGCCTTGTAAATATCATAGTGCATCATAATTTGCATATGGACCTGAATTTGAGATTAAATCACATTGTGCTTCACGAATCAAAATTCAAAAGCTATAATTAGGCAGCTGTGTCCCTGTGTTCGACCTTGGTAGACTTGCCAAGCATAAATATTCCACAGCATTCAAGGTCTGTGGTTTTTGCTGAACCGAATTCGCCTCCTGTACTACAACATAATTCCACATTATTATAGAGGCGAATTCGACGATCATCAGCAGCCCACCTACCAGTCACCACCATCTCCAGACACCCAGATGGTGGTATACCAACCGGATCAGCCTCTGGCAGTACTCCCGCCAGACCCCTACGATTTAGAGCCGTTGATGGATGTCAAGTGTCAACGGGATTTGGTATGACCGCCCTTAGCCCGATATCCGACGAGTCCATCCCGGATTCCGGTGGGCGACCAAAGGTGCCCAGCCCCAGCAGCAGCCATCAGGTCAGGGTGGCCAGTGCAGTCAGCAGAGAGATCACCAGCCGCAGCCGCAGCAGCCTCCAATGTACCCACCACAGCAGCAGTCGTCCTATGGTCCTCGTCCCTATCAGCAGGGATAGTCTTGGAGGCGTGAGCAGCCTCACCAGCAGCAGTAGCATCACCCATACCCCTCTCAGCAGCACCAGTTCCAGCAGCCTCATTACCAGAGAGGCTACCCGTCAGGTTCTCATGGGCCATCCTATGAGAACCCCACCTTGGATGACATAACCCGCCTTCTTAGAGATCAGCAGGCTACTTTTCGACGGGAGATGGATGATTTCCGTCAAGAGATGCGGGACATCGTAAGAGGGAAGGCCGCCATCCCTGCCTAGATCGAGCCGAACCCCAACAACCTGAAGCGGAAATCTGAGCAGGTAGCTTGTACTGAGTATACCACTCCTAGGGATGCATTTGGTGATATGACCGGATATCTATTTGATACTGACTTTGTCACACTTAGGAGCGGTAGGATGCCAGCAGGTGGCGCCTCGTCTGAGTTACATCACGAGGATACTTCCAGAGCGCCAGACGAGGAGGAGAGCGGTACTGAGGCCGCTAGAGATGGTGGCGGTGGTACCGATGTCACCAAGGATGCTGATTCCACAGGCGGTGCTGAGGCTGCCATTTCACCAGTTCGAGGAGGTGGCACTGAGGTCACCCACGATGCCGAGCCAGAGCGCGGTACTGAGGCTGCGAGTCTTCCAGTTGATCCAGCCGATGGTGGTGCTAAGGCCACCCGTGTTCATATTGAGAGATCAGTAGTTTTTCCTACTTCTGATGTATCTCGAAACTCTGTTGTGAATAAAGGAAAAGGTTTATGTTCTTCTGGTCCCACTGTGGTTCTTGATGCATGTGTGGATCCGGCCGTCGAGACGTCTAGACCTTTTTCTAGTCCTTCATCTGAGAAGGACCCAGTGATCCCCTTCCCTAGAGCCCTTCAGATGGGGAAGGGGAAGAAAAAAGAAAATCCGAAAAAAAGAGATAAGGAAGAGTTCAGCCAGCAGATGATAGATCGGTTTCACATACAACTGACTCTTCAGGAGGCCTTGCAGCGCATCCCCCTTCTTCAGCGTTCACTGAGAGATAGGACCACAGTCAGGAGGAAGAGGAGGAACCACCATTCAGAGATCCATGTGCTGACGAAAGCCACGTGTTTCGCGATACAGAACCGTCTGCCGGCCAAGAGGCCAGATTCAGGAGCCCCGTATGTCAGATGTCACATTAGAGAGCAGAGGTTCGAATGTACTCTACTAGATAGAGGATCGTCGATCAACCTACTTCCGGCAGCCCTTCTCGACCGCTTCGAGTTGGGCACTCTTAGACAGAGCAGGATAGTCCTTCAGTTTGCTGATCGATCTGTCAAGAGGCCGAAGGGGTTGTTACGAGACGTTGTCATCACGATTCGGGGCCTGCAATTCCCCGTGGACTTCGTAGTGTTGGACATGGAGATCCCTGAGTCAGTGACCGATACCCCCATCATTCTTGGCCGCCCATTCTTGGCCACAGCCAAGGCTGTGACCGACCATGATAGCGGAAGGTATACTTTCGCGTCGAGGGCGAAACTGTACAAATAGAGACGGTCGAGGACAACAGAGCCAGAGAGAGCATGCTCAGAGACGACTTCAGACACAGAGCAGCTGACAGATGCAGGGCTAGACTTCCACCAGGACTGTGACTTTGTGATCACAGATGATGAGGCAGTTTGGGCAGACCCAGCAGCACAGGCCATCCTCTCATTTTCAGACACCGCTGATGCAGAGACGACAACAGAGAAGAGCTTGGAGAGCACATTCTTGGTCCAGGATACTTCAAAGGTAGCAGAGCAGGTTCTCGACCGCGACACGGATTTTTGTGATGATGGTGGTACTGATGCCACCTTAGATGATGCAGATCCCTCGGAGTCAGAGTCTGATTGGGCAGATTGTGATGATTACATGCTAGACCTGATTCCCACTGAGCCTACAGCTGAGGAGGAGGTAGATGCCGAGTAGAGCAGAGACAGTTCAGTTGAGCAGCCTTCTCCAGATCCAGTTTGTGAGAGAGAGTTTTCATTCTCCAAGGCAGATTTGGCCGCATACACTCGGATTCTTCAGAAGCCAGATTTGCCAGCGCCAGTTTGTCCAGAGTTGAAGCCGCTTCCTTTGTCGTTGAAGTATAGATTTCTTGAGGGTGAGCCTCAAATGTACCCAGTTATTATCTCTGCTGATTTGACTGGAGAGCAAGAATCCCGTTTGATGGGGGTTCTTGAAAAGAACCGCAAGGCGATGGGATGGAGCGTAGCGGATCTCCAGGGGATCAGTCCGGCTCTGTGCTCTCACCACATCTATCTTGAAGATGAGGTAAAGCCGTCGCGTGAGTTCCAGCTGCGGCTGAACCTGAATCTGAGAGAGGTTGTCATGAAGGAAATTTCGAAGTGGTGGAGCGCCGATTTTATCTATCCCATCTCCGACTCCAAGTGGGTCAGCCCTTTTCATGTGGTGCCCAAGAAGACGGGCATCACTACAGTGGTTACGGAGTCCGGAGAGGAGATTGCTACACGAGTACCTACTTCTTGGTGGGTCTGTGTTGACTACCGGAGACTCAACTAGGCCACCAAGAAGGATCGTTTCCCCATGCCCTTTATTGATCAGATCATTGAGAGACTGGAAGGGAAGAGCCATTATTATTTTCTGGATGGGTACTCGGGCTACAATCAGGTAGCCATCGCTCCCGAGGACCAGGACAAGACAACCTTTACCTGTCCCTTCGGCACATACGCCTTTCGACGTATGCCATTTGGGGTATGCAATGCTCCTGCGACTTTTCAGATATGCATGTTGTCGATCTTTTCGGACATGGTAGGGGAGTGCTTGGAGGTCTTCATGGATGATTCTCGGTTTATGACGACGGATTCGACTCCTGTCTTGACTGCCTAGATCGGGTATTTCAGCGATGTATTGAGGTTGCTTGGTTCTATCTTGGGAGAAGAGTCACTTCATGGTGACTCAAGGGACGATGCTTGGCCATATCATCTCCAACAGGGGCATGGAGGTGGATCCGGTCAAGGTCGATGTCATTAGCAAACTCACACCACCGTCCAACTTAAGGCAGTTGCGGTCTTTTTTGGGGCACGTTGGTTTCTACCGGCGATTCATTCGTGATTTCAGTAGAGTTGCCCGACCGTTGACTGACCTGCTGACGAAAGACATCGAGTTCCTTGTCGATGACAAGTGTCTTTCGTCCTTTGAGACTCTCAAGCAGAGTGTTATAGAGGCTCCTGTTCTCCAGCTGCCTGATTGGTCTCTCCCATTCGAGATCATGACGGATGCCTCCAATTTTGCCGTAGGGGCCGTGCTGGGACATTGGATTCCGCACAGCGGAATTATACAGTCACAGAGAAGGAGATGCTAGCCGTAGTCTTCGCCCTAGATAAGTTCAGATCGTACATTATTGGATCTAGAGTGACCTTGTATACTGATCACACCGCCATCCGATACCTTATGGCAAAGAAAGATGCCAAGGCCAGACTGACTAGATGGATCCTTCTACTCCAGGAGTTCGACATTGAGATCAAGGATAAGCCTGGAGTCAAGAATGTGGTGGCGGATCATCTCTCCCATTTAGATCAGCCTGAGGAGTCCGAGCATATTGATCCCATTTGTGAGACCTTCCCAAATGAGGCGATCCTTGCTATCGCCTCACTCCCGTGGTATGCTGACATTGTGAACTTTCTTGTTGCTAAGAAAGTCCCACAACGTTGGCCCAGACAGAGGCTTGAGACCTTCCTTGCGAAGGCCAAGTCCTACCATTGGGAGGATCCCATCCTTTACCATGAAGGAGGGGATAGCGTCTGGCGTTGGTGCATTCCTCAGGAGGAGCACCACAGCGTCCTCACTTACTGCCACAAGCTTGAGGCAGGAGGACATCCCTTTGGGAGGAGAACGACAAAAAAAGTGCTCCAATCCGGCCTATGGTGGCCTACTCTCTTCAAGGACTCTGACGAGTTCGTGAAGAGGTGTACTGACTGTCAGAGGATGGGCACTTGTGGACAGCGTGATGTGATGCCGATGCAGCCCATTCACTTCTGTGAGGTTTTTGACGCATGGGGCATCGATTTCATGGGTCCATTCCCTAAGAGTCAGGGATTTGAGTACATTCTGTTGGTCTTTGATTATGTGAGTCGTTGGGTTGAGGCCATCCCCGCCCGAGCCGCTGATGCGAGGACTGTTTGCAGATTTTTGAGGAAACACATCATCACGCGGTTCGGGGTACCTCGAGTATTGATTTCAGATGGGGGTCTCATTTCATCAACGACCAGGTGAAGGCCCTTGCTAGAGAATTTGGTATAGACCATCGAGTTACCACTCCATACCATCCACATACGAATGGTCTAGCCGAGGTGTCGAACAGGGAGATCAAGACTATTTTGCAGAAAGTCGTCCGCCCTGACTGAAAGGATTGGTCACAGCTTTTGGACTCGGTCTTGTGGGCATATAGGACGTCTTTCAAGACGCCATTGGGCACATCTCCCTTTCGCCTCGTATATGGCAAGCCGTGCCATTTACCTGTTGAGCTGAGGCACATGTCACTTTGGGCAGTCACTGAGATACTTATGGATCCAGATAGTGTAGGAGACCAGAGGAGGGCAGAGTTAGAAGCCTTGGAGGAGCTTAGAGATACCGCCTTCTCAAACAGCCTACATTACAAGGAGAGGGTGAAGGAGTGGCATGATTCTCACATCAGCCACAAACATTTTGAGCCTGGACAGAGAGTATGGCTATTTGACGCTAGGCTTCGCCTATTTCCAGGGAAGCTACAGAGCAAATGGAAGGGACCCTACTTGGTGAGAAAGGTATACGACAACGGTAGCATTGATATATCCGAGTTGTCTTCTGAGAGTACCTTTCGAGTGAACGGCCAGCGGCTCAAGACATTTCTAGATCATGAGCTACGGGTCGTTGATGTTGCCCCGATTCATTTTACGTGAGATGTGGATTCTTGACTCACATCTATTGCATCTCACGCCTGATTATCACTGATCTTCCGACCTGTATAGATCCAGATGTCCATATCATCACATTCTTTAGTCCCACATCCCTTTATTCATCTTTTGATTATGCTATACTTAGGGTGTACTTTACCCTAAGTATAGGGGGGATGTAGGACCTTTGGGCATTTCTTTTGATTCTCTCTACCCCTGTTTTGCTGCCTATACTTAGGGATATTTTACCCTAAGTATAGGGGGGGTGGGTAGATCCTGTACATTTGCCACTCGGATTTCCCTTCATGTACAACCTGCTATACTTAGGATTATTTGATCCTAAGTATAGGGGGGAAAAGCCGAGATCTTCTTGACTTTCTATTCATTCATTCGTCTTTGTATATAGCCTTCCTTTTCACTTCCCTATACTAAGCACGAGTTATGTCTTCTTCATCGCTCTTGACTCTGAGGACATCGTTCGAGCTAAGTATAGGGGGGTGTGTATATATTTCATATATACTTTAGCCATAACTCGTACTTCGTGTGAGTGTGTTAATAAATAAATGGATAAAAACCTTAAAAACCACAAAAATTAAAAAATTTTCTTGTAAATAATCATTCTTTTATTGCACATACACAGCTAGTGTACAAATTATTTTTGTAAAAATGTTTTCAAAATCTTTTAGTGTAAAGTTTGTGAATATTTTCTTATCAAAATTATGTATATAGTACAAAATTTTTCCAAAATGTTTTAAAAATCAAAAGTTTGCAAAAATCTTGTGTAAATATGTGTAAATACTTTTGCAAAGCTTGCATTTCATGCATTCATCCATTCATGATTTCAAAACATTTTGCAAAAATTTTGCATGTTTGTAAAAATTGTGTAAATAGCATCTTTGTACATATGTATATAGTTTTTCCTGGATTATAGTTGACATTTAAACTAGCCTGGAATTAAATTGGGAAATGGAGCTTGATTAAGATCTTAATCCACCTAATTCTAAGAGGAACCTTATAGGGCTTAGGGTTAAGGCTTTTCAGGTCCATTGGGACTTAATTCTTTGAGTCCACTAGGCTATGAGCATATGTCATCTTGATGAGCCTAAGTAGAGTACTTAACAACACACGCATGACTCTTAGAGACAATGGCTTGACTTGCACCAGCACCTTACACATAGCTCTCCACGGATGAGGTGGTGAGGAGGCAGTTTCCTTTGGCTTGGGGTAGCATATGAGGGTAGTACTTCTAGATGGAACCTCGCTTCTTCTTCTAGTGAAGGAAGTGCATCTCAACTTGGTCTAGTGGTGATGAAGGCTAAAGACAGAAGCCGTGGGTTGCAATAAAGCTTCAAAAGAGGGATAGTCTACTGGCTCAAGAGGAAAAACTCCTTGTATATATGTTGCACCATGTAGATATGTTGTACAGTTGCACATGAAAAAAAAGTGCAAAAAGAAAAGAACTTCAAAAAAGTGGTGGGTCGGATTGAAAATTTAATAACCCCACCGGAGTGTATATAATCAAATAAAGTAAAAGCTTATGGTATCCATGTTACATCTCATGAAGCTTGCAGCGGGAGACTTAGCTACACTGGTTAGGCTCCCAAGGATACATGGCTACACTGGCCATGGTCCATTCTTCATCTTCTTCCCCCTCTTCTTGAGTCGGTTGCACTTGAACTTAGAAGGGAATACCCCGCTTCTCGAGGAAAGAGTTGCTAGATCGAGGCATTAGAGTTACCAGGTTGGGGGAGGTTGTTTCTTTGTTACTTCTGAAGTGGGGAGCTACATATCACGTACACTGCATGGAAAGATTCATGGTCATTAGAGTTTGTGTATGTAGACTTGTTCTGATCTGGTTTATTGAGGAGTCTTGTCCATAGATTGGTGGAACTTAGAGGCTGTTGAGTTTTAAGCTTAAGTCCAAATAAGGTTCCGACACATTAATAATCCAAAGATCTGATTGAGCTCTATAATTCAATTTAATGAAGGCAAGTTTAATAATCAGCCTTGATCCATGTGCATTCTCCTCTTCTTCTTTTTCTTTCTTTATTTTACACTTCTTTTTCAAATAAGTGTTTGCTAAGGGACTAGCAAAGTTAAGTATAGGGGGGTGATGAATACCTATTCATCACTCTTTATTCTTATATTTTAGCTACAAAAACCTTTGCAAATGCATGTAGATACTTGTAAATACAAATAATTACCAAAAAGCATGCATTGTGTAAAAACTAATAATTAGCATGTTTTTGTGCAAAAATAAAAGAATAAATATTAAAAAGAAAAAAAGAGGAAATATTTAGAATAAATATTGAGCAACCTTATCCCAAGGGAAGGCTCAGCATGGGCCTGACCGCATAAAAACCCAAGTAGAGAGAGATAGGGAGCTCATGTGTGTAAATATCCCTGTAAATACAATAAATATATTTTCCTCAAAACAAAAATAGAATAAAAGTGGTTTGTATATATTTGTATATGTTTGTAAATGTAAAATCCAAATAAAAATTTAAAAAGTAAAAAGAAAATAGAAATCCCATCACTTGTGCATATTCATCATGTACATAGTCCACTCACCTATATTTATTTCACCTTATAAATAAATAAATTAATTTCTATAAAAAATTGTATATATTCTATCCTTTATGGTGTAAATAAATAAAATAAAAACAACAAAAGCAAAAACAAAATAAAAAGAACAAAATTAAAAATAAAAAATAACATTGTATATATACCATGTATATATATGTATATAGCTATTTAATTCACCCTTATATATAAATAATAAAATAAAATAAAAATATCTTTTTATTCCTAACTTTATACTATAAAAAATAAAATATAAAATGAGGATAAAAATATATAAAAATAACAAATTAAAAATAAAAAAAATCAAAAACTATATTGTGTATATACCTATATATAGCTCTATTATGTAAATACCTTATTTTTATTTTGAAAAATTAATTAAAAATCACCAAAAAATAGAAAAAATTAAAACAAATATTTTTCATGTTTTTTCTTTAATTCGGTCATTTGCTATTTTTAAATGAATATTCAAATCATTTCCAGATGGCCTTCCCTGATTGGTCCACGGGGATGTTGACCGCCCGGTCAACTCCCCCTGTGGACCACTTCCCACGGATCCTCTTCGCGGACCCATCTTCTCCCAATTATCTCTTCCTGACCCGATCACCTTTTCGCCAAATCTCGGGTCCTAATTACGCCCCAATCATCCGGGAACCTCGCCCGACATCTTGCCTAGGGGTCCGTGCTCCATCGAGCCGGACCCGATCCTTTCTTCCCAGACCTTCTACCATATAAAATCTGAGCTCCGCCTCCCTGTTCCTCATCTTTGGATCATTTGCTTTCCACCCAGTGACCTCCATCGTCTTAGCGAGAGTGACAGCTCACCCCAGAAGGTGTTGCAGCGAGGAGGGAGCAAGGAGACCATCGATCCGGCGAGCTTGCGCCGCCGTGCGCCGCCTGGAGGTAGCGCCAGAGCCTCGGACGTCGACGGTCCTCGAGGCAAGGACCAGGAGCAAGCCCAGCTCCTCCACAGTCGATTCGTCGACCCAGGTAGCCTTAGTTTCCTTGCCTTTTCTTTAGTTTTGATTTTGCCCCAAATCACCCGATCACCGTTCACCTTCGATTCTGGCCACCTCCGCCTTTGTCTCGATCATCGGACCACCCCATCACGTCCGCCTTCTCCCCGCGCACGTTCTCCGCCCATCCACTCAACCCAGCTCGCACAGGATCTGGGGTCTCGAGCTCCTCCGTCGTCGCATCACCGGAGCTCGACCATCTCGTCGCACCGCTCATATCCACCACCGCTTACAGGGTCGAGGCAACTTGCCCTTGACCCGCGAGTCTGCTGCCCATCTTTGCAGGTCCCAGGAAGCCCATCTGAGGGCTTCAACATCCAGGTGCAGCAGCTTGACCTCCGCCGGACTCGCCTGAGCTCCTCAGAGCTCCGTTGAGCCATCGGAGGGTACCAGTCGACGCGGGAAGCCAAGGAGCTTCTTCTCCGATCATCAGTGGCCCGCGAGGAGGCAGGGAGCGCACGCAGCGAGCCGGCGAAGGTCGCCGGCCATCAGTTCTTCCTCGACCTCCAGATACCGTCGGATCCCCTTCCAGCTCCAGGTTGCATCTCCGCCGTCCATCTGAGGAGCCACCAGCAGCGTTCAATCTTTGGAGGAGCGATCCGGACCGTCGGCTCAGCGAGACTTAGCCACAGCGCCTTCCCTGTCGTCCGATCTACCACGTGGCGAGGTCCCAGCCGTCGATCAGCGCCGAAGGATCCTTGCGTTGGGCGCCACCATTCCTCCATCGTCCGATCCACCACGTGGCAGCCATCCGTCCCTCGCATTAATAAAGGGGTAATTGCTCTTAGGCCCCCCTGTTTGCTTTATTTTGTGTTTAGTCCTGTAAATATCGCAGTCAGTTGTTTTTATTTTGGTACTTTTGCATTGAGGACCTCGTACTTAATTTATTTACATGTATGCCCCTGCCTGTAGTGGATCACGTGCGTTGACACGTGTTTATTTGGGTTATTTGCATGTTTAGCCTTGTTGTTCTAGGGTGTTACTGAATGAATGAAATTTTTAGTTAATTGCATATATGCCCCTATGCGTGGTTTTTTAGGACATGTGCTGAAATTAGTGGGTATTTTACACTAAGGCCTCTGGACTTTTAATACCTGTTATTAAATAGTCCAGAAACCTTGGTTACTTTGCAATTAGGTCCCTGAGTGCCCAAGACACGCGCCTTGCGCGTGTTTTCTTGGAAATTTTGCACCGGACCCCCTGGAACTTCTACTAATTGCGTATAGGTCCCTGTGCACTTACTTTAGTTTTGAATTTTAATAAAATATCAAACCAACTCCAAATGTGATGAAAATTGGATACATGGCTCATGCCATAGTGTAAAATTTTCTCCTATTTTTGGAGACATTTTTTATTCCATTTATTATTTTTAAAAATACAAAAACACACATTTTCTTTACTGTCTAACTTTGAAAATCACAAAAAAATATTAAAACACCTCTAAGAATTACAAAAAAATTATGTAGTGTTTGTTTTGCCTTGTTTGATTTCCTGACCAATTTTGATCATTTTTGGATATAGACCCCCATAAAACCTATAAAAATTTTAATAATTCATTGAAAAATCCAAAAACAATAATTTCAGTGCCTGAATTTTCCTTATATCTTCTAGTTTCTAGGGAAATTACCTTCAGAGCTTGATAGGGCCTTTATCTATTTTATATTGGCTCCCCAAGTCTGACTGGACAGTACTTTCATTTTTCTGTCTTGTTTGATTTTTAGAAAATCCAATAAAAATCAGAAAAATACCAAAAATTAACCAAAAATAGTAAAAAAAACATAAAATACATAAAAACATTTTCATTTGAATTTTTGAATGATTTTTGAGTAATTAAATAATTGGTTGAATAGGCTTGTTTACTTGCCTTCTTTATTTTCTTCATTAATTAAAAATCCAAAAAAATATAAAAAGACTAAAAATTCACCAAAAAAATTCATTTGTTTATATTTTCCTATTTTTGACTACTTTGTAGGCCGCAAGGCCATTACGTGCTCCTTGTGTTCGACCCTGGTCGCTATACCAGGTTAATATAATAGCGAGACCGCTACTTGAGTTTGATTGATTTTTGTTCGATTTTGGTGGTCTATTTTTTTCGATTGATCACCCGAGTGACTGAGGTCGCAACGACCGCTTGAGATACACCTGATTCCCTCGCTCGCTCGGTTTTGTGTGGTCATCACTAAACCAAATCAAGAACATCCTTCAGAAGTATTTTCCATAATCATTGTCCAGCACAAAGCCCTTGCGTCTTTTTCAAACATTGCCAGGATTGACACAACCAACGAATCCATCCTCTTTTAAATGAAGTGCCATGATCGACGCTAACTTCTTCGGGATCAACGTGGGAGTTTTCTGGCGAGAAGAGGCTGATTTGAGCGCCCTTTCTGTTTGAGAGTTAATTCCCAATGTGGTATTAACTTTGCAAAATATTCGTGAGGACGGCTTGAAAATAATTCTCATAATGAAAATATATAGGTAAACCATTTGCCGCTTCGTGTTTCGCTCATGGCAAACTGTTTTCTGTGCCACATGGACGGTGAAAAGTTGCACCAATGTTCAAAATCTGGATTCCCGACCCCCTCCTATCGGTTTGCCGATATATACCTATTTTGGGAAATATTTTTTGCGCCGTCCCCATTTTAGGTAAATTTTCTCTCTTCTCCTTTTGGTAAACTCCCTATCGGAAGTATTCCATGCAATGTTAGATAATAAAAAGGAAGGATTTTATCCATTGTTCCCCCTTGAGATATCATTTATTCTCCTCTCTTTTTTGGAATATTATATGTAGACCTGACTTCTTGTCGTTTTATCACTTGCGCATTTCCGTTACTATAGTCGTCAATGAGTTGAACTTAACCATGTTTTTTTTAAAACTATAGTGTGGTTAAGAAGGGCATAACTATCCAAAGACCTCCCCTCCCCCCAATCCTCATCCTCCGACCCCTCCTCCTCTGCCATCCCACACATCCTCCACCCCTAACTCCTCTGCTCCCCATCTGCGCCCCTACCCTTTGACCTCTAGAAACCCTACCCTTTCAAGTATGATGAGACCCTTTCTACGGTGGCTGTATGCTCCCCTTCTTCCTCTTTTTCTGCAAACACACGAGAAGGGGCTGTTGATGCTAGAGAAGTAGATGGGCTCCTCTGGTGGTACAGCGTTTCTCCAATGATGTGGCGTAAGGGAAAGCTAGAAGCAGAGACTATGGTGACGCAACTACATGGGGGAGGATATACGGTGAATGAAATTCACACCTTGCCTCCCCATGGATGATGGAGAGATGAAATAGATAGGAAGTTAGGGAAAACTGTTGAAAAAAGTAGCGAGTAGCATGCCTGTCCATTTCTAGGTTGTTTACAAAGAGAGCATCGACAAGGAGGAACTGATCCTTTCTCGTTGTGAGATCTTTGAGGGAGGGGGAGGAGTGGGAAGAAGACCTTTCAGACCCTTTTTAAGAATCTAATTTCACTTGTGTCCTCAAAGTTAACTTCTATTAACGTTGGGGATGGAAACAACTAACACGAGAGGTACAAGTGATCATTGTGGAAGAAGTAAGGGGATGAATTTATATTCCAAAAAAGGGAAGGGTATAACTGATGTTGCATTATGTTAGAGGAGCACAATTGATACAAACTCTAAAAAGGAGAACTTCATAGAAGTTGTAAGTTTCATGAATTAATAATTATATCATCATAAAATGGCAAAGTACAACCAAGTCACACCATGCATATTTGGGATGCCTCCTTGATTATATTTTCCAACTTTACAGGCATATTCAGGCATGCATTTTAGCATCGAGCCTTCCAAATGGACCACCAAATCAAGCCCTTGATAGACAATATTTTCCATTATTCAGTGTAAGTACTTGTATTGGAAGTCGAATCGAAAACTCCATCGAATTCGTGCATTAATAGGTCTCTATGGATAATCGTCGAATTGAAAACTCCATCGAATTCGTGCATTAATAAGTCTATGTGGATAATCCATCACTGAGGATGCTGAAAATAATATTGTTGATTTAAAAAAAAAAGGAATGTTTTGATCCATGTCCCCATGCTTCCTTCCTTCCTTTCTTCTTCCAGCTTCTTCCTTTCTTGTCTCCATCGACATCCCAAACACCATCCCTATGAGCACCTTCCTCAAGCTCTCATCTCTTCATCCTAACATTTCCTGTCTTTTTGACATATACCCAACATCATGCCTCTCTTTAAGTGCATTTTTTAATATAAAAGATTCACATTCATTCATGCATTAAAAAGTCCGGGTGCAGTAGCACTACAAGGAAAACAAATTGTAGCTACAGAACTATGTCCACTGATGTAGGGCTTGTGACCACAGAATTGGGCTCTGGCCACAACACATCGTGTCAAGTAGCCGCAACTACAAGTCTCATTGCGAGAGTTCTCTAACCACGAATATATTATTTCCACTACAAGTGACCACAAAACTTGTCATGGCCACAACTCTTGTATGAAAACTTTGACCACGGAATTGTAGCTACGAGAAACTAATGGCCATGGAATTATCGTGGGCACAAATTTTCGTAACCACATTCCGTGATCACAACTCATTTTTTTGTAGTGTAGGAGTTCAAAATAACTTAACAAAGAGATTTGTAGGGGCTCGCACATGCACGAGGCATAAAAAAACCAAGTCTAGATAATAAGTTGACAAAAGGATAGTTGAAATCGCGAGTCTATCAGTCAATCATTGACAGTAGGACACCAAAAAGTCAACGCTCCTATCTACCATCGTCTTGCTTAAGGACCCCCACAAACCAGTGTCGAAGCACTTCTGCAATAGTGAGTATCTTATGTTTCAGAGACAAGCTTGCAGAATGATCACCACAACCCCCGAGATGGGGGATGCAATCAGAGCCAGAATACCTGCAGAAAAAGAGGGGGAGGAAATCATAACCAAAACTGCAGCAAAAGAGGGAAGATAGCTGTAGTTAGGCCATTAAAGTTGCTCATCATCCCTGCTGCAATTGTAAAAGCCACCCTTATCTTTGTCGAAAATCATTTTGATGCGAACAGAACAAATAAGGGAAGCTTCTCTAATTACTTTGTTCTCCTTCGCTACAAGAAAAATGAGTTGCGGCCACGGAATGTGGCTACGGAAACTTGTGGCCACGATGATTTCATGGCCACTAGTTTCTCGTAGCTACAATCCGTGGCCAAACTCTTCATACAAGAGTTGTGGTCACGGCAAGTTCTGAGATCACTTTATATTCGTGATTAGAGAATTCTGTGGCCACAAACCCCATATCCGTGGGCATAGTTCTGTAACCACAACTTATTTTCTTTGTAGTACTTAATTGGGATTCTGTTTCAAGCCATGCTAAACGTCCTTTCCCAAGGGACCAAATAATGTCTCCTTGATAAACAAGCAAGTTCCAATCAATTTTCATGCTATCACATATGTTTGGTAGTCTCAGAATGTTTAGGAATTCATCAAAATTTGGTTGAAGGCCACATTGCATGGATATGTTTCTTGTTTTCACGCAATCATTGAAAAGGTGTGTATAGCTTTCAAGTTCTTTGTGACATAAGTGACACATATTAATCGATGTTATGGTCAATTTTCCAGTGATGTCTTGTGTTATTATCTTTTGGTGCACCAAAAGCCAAATGAAATACGAGATTCATGGGTCAAAAGTTTTTTCCTAAAAATTTCCATGTAGTTTGGACCTAAGTCACCCATCTACCAACATAGTATAGAGCAGTTTGCAAGTGGACTGTTTGATCGAGTTCTCATCAGTAGAGAGGTAGAGAAAGCAATGTTGCTTTACAACCCTGAAGTTTAGCTGAGAATTTATTTGTAATTGAAGCTCAATCTTTGAGTAATAATTTTTTCTTAGACAGTGGAAAGTCTAAATAATTTAGCAGAAAAGATCCTTCATTACATCTGAGAAGTTTCTTAATATATGCCATATTCAGGCAATAAAAGGCAGATTTATTCTTGTTTACTGACAAGCAGGATAACTCACTGAAGATTTTGACAACCTTGCAGGCAATAAAATGCTGATTTATTCTTGTTTACTGACAAGCAAGATAATTCACTGAAGATTTTGACAACCTTGTGGACATCTCTAAGCTCCTCCCTAGTGTATTCCATGGGCGGACCTACATATTGGGTATGGGGTGCACGTGCCCTCCCTAAATTTTCACATCCCTTTTATTTTGTATTATTAAAAATTTTAAAAATGTGATAATATATGGTTGTGCCCCCCACATCTGAGAATTACGAATATGAAATCCACACGATCCCTCTGTGCCCCACAACATCTGAGAATTTATAATTGGAATCGTGCCCTCCATGTAGGGATGCAAATGGTTACGGATATATCCGTACCTGATCCGTCTCCGTATCTGTTTTATACAGATTTTGATGTCCATATCTGTAAAATGGATACAAATATGGATATCATTTTAATATCCGCAAACATCCGTATCCGTATATCAGTTTTCATATATAAATATAGTCATAGAATTATTTTTAACCCTACATAACATAATTCTATACCTTCTTTTATTATGTTTGTATACTTTTCATGATACAAACACATCTAGTAAACTTATATCATGTGTTTTCTATCTAATTCGTATATATTTTAAATCAATCTATAGAGCATTTCTAGCATTACTCGTATGTGATCCGTATCCGTTTTACATCCGTATCAGTTTTTTAAGGATATGGTAAGATAGTTTTCATATCTGTCAATATATGTATACGCATCCGTATTCGTATTCAAAAACGGATAAGGATATAGTAATACATATATCCACATCTGTATCTGTCCGTTTGCATCCTTACCTCCATCCCTCCCCATGCCTCGTGCACTCTACCCCCGAATCCCAGTTTGGCTCCGCACATTCTCTCTAGGTTGATGCTCTTCCCCGAGTCTCCTCCATGCAGTGATACCGCATCCCAATACTTCGCCTCTCCTCTCGAGTCACTGATAAGAGCACGTCTCAACACCAGACACCCTCGGCTCTCTCGTGGTCATCTCTCTCTCCAATCCTGGATGTGCCACAACGAGGAGTACGAGCACATGCATCCTCAACTCCCTTATAACCTCATAGTTTTCATACACTACATGTCTCCAACTCCAATGCATGTAACAATAATACAATGTCTTCGTTATTTGTAGGCATATATGTGTATGTTTGAGCAAAACATATATCATTTTACCAATTGGGTGATGCTCGAATCAATTTTTTTACCAATACGTACGTTGATGTTGTAGATGTTACTTGGGTGCTTTGCAATTGTTTAATTGACCATTATTTATGTTGCTATTTTATGTTGGATATTTTTCATGAGTTGAAATCATGATTTTCAAATCATGATTTAAAAAAAGAAGTTTACATCTTATCTCCTATCACTTCCATAAAATTTTATATGCAAAACAATTCTTTATATGTCTCTATGACATATATATTCATATTGATTTATTTTTCTTGTAATATCATTTATTTATTTTCTATTTATGTGTGCCCCACCTAGGCTGTAATCCCAGGTCCGCCGAAGTGTATTCCATAAAGATTAGTAGATCACTCTCAATCTGGATATTGGTGATCACAGCTTCAATTCCCCTTTTTTTTTTAAAAAACCTCTAACTTTTCCACTAAACGCCAGCTTGGCTAGCATTGCGTCCAGGATTGATAGATATTGGATGAAAAAGAAAAGGTGATAAGGGGTCATCTTGATGCACTCCACGCTCTGGGGGAAGAAAACCAACTGATCTTCCATTGACCTATAAGGAGACACCTGCAGTTTCGAGTAATGCTTTGATCCAGTTTATGAAAGTTGCTGGGTAGTTTCATGTCTTAAGAACTCCTAAGATGAATGTGTTGGGGATATGGACACAACCAGGAGTATCCCCTAAAGCTGTCCTGCAGCAAAGATGGCACAACACAAATATATATTCCCCATTCAGGAATCAAAATGACAACAATCACAATCAAGCACACAAGCAACCACAAGAGACAAGGATTTTTACATGGAAACCCTTACTCGATGTGAGTAAGGGAAAAAGCACGGGGCAAGACCGACAACGAATCCACTATGGTCAAAACGAGCGAATGTTCTTCCCGATTTTGTTGCCCACAAAATCGAGGTACAAGCCACACACAATAGATAGTTCTTCAACAAGTATCTAACTATCCCTATGTATCTAACAATACCAATATTGTGCGCAAATCAAGAAGATAAGTGGCTTCCCTTGTGGGCTCTCGGATGGAGTCCCAAATCGAAGGCTCGACTCCTTGAGGTCGTTCCCAACGACCTCCAATGGCTGCTCCCAAACCCTAGCTTGCACAGCCCATGGCTTCTCTCGAGCTCGCCCAACAACTGCTCGCCACGTTGCACCTCAACCCGCGGCACCTCAGTAGACGGAGAAGGGAGGAGGAGCCCAGCTGCCCTACCTCTCAGCTCTCTATCTCTCGCGGTTGGAATAAACGAGGGTTCAAAACCCTTGCTGCGTTCTCGCTGGAAATGGGGGAACGAAAATGAGATTCTCAGAATAGGTTCCCTGATTAGGATTTGTCCCTGGAATGGGACCTCCAATATCTTGGGAAAATAGCACAAAGGCCCCTACGAAAAGAGAATATTACAGCTCCAAGTTGGGGGCTGGACATAAAAAACCCAACAACCTCCCCCTCCAGCCCCAACGGGGAGTTGTTGTCTTGTGATGGAGATCAAGAAGAGGTGACACCGCTCAGCTCTCTACAGAGCTGAAGCTTGTCACAAGTGACTGCCTTGGTCAACAAGTCTGAGGGGTTCTCATATGTGTGTATCTTCTTCAACATAAGTTGCTTCTGTTCAATTGCATCCCTCAACCAATGGTATCTCACATCAATGTGTTTTGTGCGAGCATGGTGCATGGTACTGCTCAAGTCTATAACGCTCTGGCTATCACAAAACACAACCAGCTCACTGTCATCCAAACCTACCAAGGAAGCGTTGTTGCCGCAACACTTCTTTCCAAGCCTCTGCTGCTGCAATGTATTTTGCCTCGGTAGTTGAGAGAGCAATACATTTCTGTAGCTTGGATTGCCATGATATGGCTCCCCTTTATAAAAGTGAAAATGTAGCCTGAGGTAGACTTTCTCTGATCCACATCTCCTGCCATATCTGCATCAGTGTAGCCACAAAGTTTGGGATCTGACCTCCTAAACATAAGATACATACTTGAGGTCCCTCTCAAGTATCTCAAGATCCATTTCACTACCTCCCAATGGTCCTTCCCCGGATTAGACATAAATCTGCTCACCACGCCCACTGCATGGGTTATGTCGGGTCTAGTGCAAACCATTGCATACATGAGGCTCCCAACTACGGACTGGTATGGGATCTTGGCCATCTCTGTTTTCTCCTCAGAAGTAGAAGGACATGACTCTTTGGTTAGCTTGAAATGAGAGGCTAAGGGCGTGGTGACATGCTTGACATTCTTCATGTTGAACCGCTCCAACATGCGTTCAACATAGCTCTCTTGTGAAAACCACAACATGCGCTTCTTCCTGTCCCTTGTAATTTGCATTCCAAGGATGTGACTGGCCTTGCCCAAATCTTTCATCTCAAAGTCTTTGGATAGTTCTTTCTTGAGCTTTGCAATGAGGTTGGAATCATGACCTACAATCAACATGTCATCCACATATATCAAAAGAATGATGAACCTGTTATTGAGAAGACGAAGGACATATACACATGGACCAACGGTAGTCCTCTAGAAGCCCTGCTTTCACATGAAAGCATCAAACTTCAAGTACCACTGTCCGGAGGCTTGCTTCAAGCCATAAAGACTCTTTCTCAACCCGCAAACCATGTTCTCTTTCCCTTTCTCTTGAAAACCCTGTGGCTGCTCCATGTAGATCTCTTCTTTCAAATCACCGTGAAGAAATGTCATCTTCACATCCATCTGCTCCAGTTCAAAGTCCATGCTAGCAACAAATCCTAGCACCATTCTCACTGAGTTCATCTTCACCACTACGGAGAAGATCTCATCATAGTCCACTCCTTCCTTTTGGCTGAACCCTTTCACCACCAATCTGGCCTTGTACATGATCTTCTTGCTGCTGTCATCTGATTTCAGCTTGTAGACCCATTTGTTCTTCAAGGCCCTCTTTCCCTTAGGAAGCTCAACAAGGTTAAAAGAGTGATTCTTTCTGAGAGATAGCATCTCTTCATTCATCGCATTACGCCAATGACCCTTATCCTTATGCTCTTGTTCCTCCTCAAAGGTGTATGGCTCACCTGCGTCTGTGAGAATCACATACCTGGAAGTGGGGTAACGGGATGATGTCTGCCGTGTCCTCTCAGATCTGACCTGAGGCTCTACTGCATCCGCATGTGGATGAGGATGCTCCCCTTGCCCCAAGTCCCTGGACCTGCATCAACGGGGTCTGCATCTAGCTTACGCTGCTCAAGATGCCCATCCTCTCCACCTGTACCCTATACTGGAGAGGGATCTATGTCTTCATCACTATCATCATCCATGGAGATCTCATCTCCATCACCGCTCTCAGTGGTGTCCTTAGCCAATGTCTGATTCTCATAGAAAATCACATCCCTATGTCT
The DNA here is from genome assembly GCA_037367405.1 of Ottelia alismoides. NCBI lineage: Eukaryota > Viridiplantae > Streptophyta > Magnoliopsida > Alismatales > Hydrocharitaceae > Ottelia > Ottelia alismoides. The sequence goes on along the minus strand of JAZKJV010009622.1, from coordinate 165,221 downwards.
GGTGACTGTCTTCTTTCTTGGATCCCAAAAACGGGATCCAAACTCTTGATCTCCATAGCCAAGAAAAATACAAGGCACTGCCTTGTTACCCGACTTCTTCCTCTGCTCCTTGGGTAACTACCAACACATAGGCTTTGCATCCAAACACCCTCAAATGAGCATATGAGGGGTCTTTCCCTGTCCAAGCACGCTATGGAATCTGAAAATCCAAAAGAACTAATGGAGATCTGTTGATCAAGTAACATGTGGTGCGAACCGCCTCAACCCAAAAAGTCTTGGGCAACTTCGTTGTCTTCAACATACAACGGACTTCTCAACAACGGTCCTGTTCATCCTCTCAGCTAGACCATTGTGCCGGGGTGTTCCTAGCTCTGTCCTCTCATGCCTGATGTCATGTTCTGCACAATAGCCCTGAAAGATATGGGAGGTGTACTCTCCCCCATTGTCTGTGCGTAGACACTTCAATAATTTTCCTGTCTCACACTCAACCATGGCATGGAATTTCTTGAAGCAATCAAACACATGATCCTTCGATCTCAGCACATACACGCACACCTTTCTAGATGCATCATCAGTGAAGGTGACAAAATACCTGTTGCCTCCCAAAGAGGCTGTGACCATGGGACCACAAACATCAGAATGAATCAACTGTAGAAGGTCCCCCTTCACCTTGGATCTGGCTTTGTATGTTGCACTCCTGCTCTTCCCAACCTCACATGCATCACAAGGAGACAAAGTGATGTCGTTGTGGTAGGGGATCAACTCTTTCTTGCTCAGAAGTTGCAAGCCCTTCTGGATCATGTGCCCAAGTTGACAGTGCCACAAATCTGATGTGTCTGCCTCACTGATATGCAAACTGCCATCCATGACCTTCACTCTAGTCATGTAAAGCATATAACACAGCCTGCCTCTCACCATGATGAGAGAACCCTTGCTTATCTTGCACTTGCGGTCTCCGAATGTTAGATGGTAGCCTTCACTATCTAGCTGTGAGCCAGATATAAGGCTAAGTCGCAATCAGGAACCTGCTTCACATTTTGGAGGGTCAATGAGCACCCAACATCCATCTGAATCGAGATGGTGCACATGCCAATGATCTTAGAGTAACTTTCGTTAACCCTCAAGAATCTCCCATAATCACCACTGGTGTAGGTGGTAAAGAACTCCCTGTGTGGAGTCACATGATAGGAGGCGACCGTGTCAACGTCCCACTCCAAATCGCTCCCTGCATACAAGCACTGATCCTGGATGGCGAGAATCACCTCATCTGCACTATCATCTGCCACAACTACAGCTAAATTCCCATCTTCCTTTTTCTGATCTTTCTTGGCTTTCGCTTGTTCTCTCTTCCAAACCTGCAATCTCTCTTCCAGTGACCTGGCTTCTGGCAATGGTAATGCTTTCCTCTGCTCTTGGACTTGTCTCTGGATTGCTGCCTCTCCCGTGACTTTCCTCTGCTAGTGGATCGTCCTCTCCTCTCAACTACATACACATGTGAAGAGGAGGATGCCTCTCCCGAAGAGCGACGTATAATCTCCTCATTGAAGAGACTGCCCTTGACCATAGTGATGGTCAACTTGCTGTCCTTCGCAGAGTTGCTTACAATGACTACTAGAGTCTCCCAACTGTCTGGCAATGAGCCCAAAAGGAGGAGTGTCTGCAACTCGTCATCAAGTACCAAACCCATGGAAGTCAACTGGTTGATTATGCTTTGGAAGTCATTCAGATGCTCCGCCACCTTGGTTCTATCTTTGTACTTCAGAATCACTAGCTTCCTAATCAAGAAAGCCTTTTTGGTTGCGGTCTTTTGGTCATAGAGTTCGGACAACTTGTTCCACAACTCCTCCGCATTCATCTCCTCGACAACACGATGGAACACAGACATGTCAAGACACTTCCGAATGGTTCCAATGGCCTATCGGTTCAACTTTGTCCACTCTCCTGCGGATATATTTTCCGGCTTGGCGCTCTCTCCCTCTACTGGATCATGAAGGTCCTTGCAATATCAAATGTCTTCCATCTTGGCTTTCCAAATTTGCTAATTACTGCTTGTGAACTTAATCATTGTGCCCTCATCATCTTTGCCCATTTTTGCACAACCTGGCTCTGATACCACTTGTTGGGGATATGGACACAACCAGGAGTATCCCCTAAAATTGTCATGCACCAAAGATGGCACAACACAAATATATGTTCCCCACTCGGGAACCAAAATGGCAACAATCACAATCAAGCACACAAGCAACCACAAGAGACAAGGATTTTTACGTGGAAATCCTTACTCGATGTGAATAAGAAAAAAACCACGGGGCAAGACCGACAACGACTCCACTACGGTCAAAACGAGCCAATGTTCTTCCTGGTTTTGTTGCCCACAAAACCGAGGTACAATCGACACACAATAGATAGTTCTTCAAGAAGTATCTAACTATCCCCAGGTATCTAACAATACCAATATTGTGCTCAAATTAAGAAGATAAGTGGCTTCCCTTATGGGCTCCCGGATGGAGTCCCAAATCGAAGGCTCGGCTCCTTGAGGTCGTTCCCAACAACCTCCAATGCATGCTCCCAAACCCTAGCTTGCACAGCCCACAGCTTCTCTCGAGACCGCCCAACAACTTCTCACCACGTTGCATCTCAGCCCGCGGCACCTCAGTAGACGGAGAAGGGAGGAGGAGCCCGGCTGCCCTCCCTCTCGGCTCTCTCTCTCTCTCTCTCTCGCTCGCGGCTGGAAGAAACGAGGGTTCAAAACCCTTGCTACGTTCTCGCTGGAAATGGGGGTGCGAAAATGGGATTCTCGAAATGGGTTCCCCGATTGGGGATTTGTCCCTCGAATGGGACCTACAAAATCTTGGGCAAATAGCACAAAGGCCCCTGCAAAAAGAGAATATTGCAGCTCCAAGTTGGGGGCTGGACATAAAAAACCCAACAGAATGGCCATCGAAGAGTATCGAAGATTGCGAAAATCAATTTTAAGGATGAGTGCTTTGACCCCAGTGCTATCCCATTCATTTATAATCGTGGATGTCACTGTGAATGCATCCACCGCTGTACAATTTATCAAAAATGCACATTGCGAGGTTGGAATCGAGTTTACTAGGAAGGAAGCATATTAGGAATGAACATAATCGACGCTGCATAACATCACTTTCCCACTTGTACTAGAAGGAAGGAATGAAGGAAGGAGGATATATCAGCTGCATGTTGCTCTCGTTTGATGGCTTTTCCTTGTATACCCAAGGCTTTTTATGGGTATTTCCTCTATTTGTTTGTCCTCATTCTTATTGCATTTATACCATATCTGAATGGTCCTATCTTGCTAGAATTCGGAACAACTAAACATGGTCCATGAGGTCAATAGGATTTATTTGTCAAATCTTTTTCATGGTGAACATTTTAACCGACGCAATCTTGACCATAGAAGTCAATATCTCCGGTATTTTAAACTCTGATCAATATAAACTGGTGAGTTCTATACCCCCAATGTTCACAAGGTGTTTATTCTTGTGGTGAATTAACATAAGGTTCGATATACATGAATACAGAACACCTTTCAAAACTTTGACTCAAATATTTTTGTGTCCCGTCAGCCAACAGTTTTGATACAAGTGTTTAAGTTTCTTTTTGTTATCATGTTAATATAAATGTTATCTTAATTGCACACTTTTCAGCTATATCTCGTACACAGGGTTGCTAATAGAACCAGATTCGAATTCGGTTAAGATTCATTCAATAAAAATTTAAAAAAATTCGATTCGAAATAAAATGAACTGAATTTGAATTTAACATGCGGACTCAATGAATCGAATATGAATTAACCTAATTTCGTTCGATAATAATTCGATTCGATATCTAAATGTGTGTATATATATGTACGTATTCATGTAATTATATTTATCTACATTGTAGATACACATATACATGCATACAATACATATATATCTACATACACTCATGTAACCCCATCCTAGGTCGATTAGGATCCTTTCCAATCTTCTCGTGCAAGGAGTTATAGTATAATTATATCAAAAAGTTGATATGTATTTATTCAAATTCATTTGTAAGTAAATATACAAAAAAATATGAATATGTACAAGAAAATGTTAAGATATTTAATTCACATCGAAAGATTTAGCATTTGCATTATATCACTAACCATAACACGTCAAAGTAGCACGAGAGAAAAAAGTATCACCGGATTCTTGTTACAACAACCATCTAGATATACTATCGAACTAGCTTACTACAATGACTAAGCGATTACTCTTGAACATATTATCATGTCTGGACTCCATTGACATGATTTCCTGAAAATTTATTTCGATCTTTGTTTATTTGTATCCACAATCTTACGCTTTATCATTCACTGTTTTGTTTTTTCCGGCTTAGTTTCTTGCAAATTATATTATGCATGAAAGCTTAATTATACAGATTTTTGAGATGGTTATTGTCATAAATATATTCATACGCATGTTTTCATAGTCCATATAATGCATGGATTGATTCTGACACTATATTTGCAATGAAAGCCTCCGAGGCTCAAGGACTTCAAATTAATGGTTGAAATAGGTTTTTCCCTTAAAATTCAACTTTTAGACAATGTTGATTAAAAAAATCGATAGCAAAGATGCCTCTATCATCAATACAAGAAAATACACTGCACTTAACAAAAAAAAGTTGTCAACTATTGCTTGTATTCAATCAGAACTATATTTCATAGCAATTAAACTCGTTTTATTTACATCAATTGCTTATTTTAAATGTTGAGAAATCTGAAAGTTGCCATTAATTTTTATCCCATATTAATTATCAAGACCTTATAAATTTTATACTAAATATATACATATAAAAAACAAAATAAAATTAACACTATATACATAACAATATACTATAAAACTTACCATTCTGAATATTATATTCATTTTCTTATTTTAATAAATAAAAAATTATATTTAAAAAACCAAGAAGAGGTAGTCTAAGGAGTTGACCTTGGTCAACGAATCCTACGTCGACCAATGGTCTCAGGCTACTCCGACGTGACTTGTCAATGAGCATAACATGTATATGCAACATTAGAATTGTACAATAAAATATTTAAATTATAATATTCTTTATATAATATTATCTATAAGCTTTAATCACTAAATAACATTTAAAATTCCAAATAAAATCAATCGAATTTGGATATTCAAATTTAAAATAAATTGAATATGAATTTAGCTCTGCGAATTCGTTTAAAATTCGTTTCGAGTTCGGAACGAATCATTTAAAATGAATTGAACCCAAATCTTGGTGGATTTGATGGTATTTAATTCGATTAGCACTCCTATGTAGACGGTGATACATGATCTCAATGTATTTCTTTTGGAAATATTTTCATTAGTTTTTTTAGTAATCCGTTGCCTAAATTTCCTAAAAAAGTCTAATCAACCGTGCATGTTTAGAAGCTGGATTAGAAATAATAAATTATATTTATTCTTATGCGCTGATATACAACCTTGCTTGTTTATTCCCTGAGAAATAATTGTTCCAAGAGTGAATAGATTCCTGTTGTGTTATACATTCCCTCTAAATTCACATCAAATATCCAGACACTTCATGAGATATTCTTGATAAACAAGTTTAAGGCTAGTCATAGCTTGCAAGCATCACATTTCTTGGTTTATACATTTCTAACATTTCATGATCATGGTTACTTCAATATCTTCATATAGGATTTTCAATGATTGGCATAGAACCTAGAATGTTATTCTATGTTTCAAATCTCTTCAATAGGATGTGCAAATGTTTTTTTATCTGAACCCAATATTTTTGAGCTTCAATCTTTAGTGATCTAAATCACGAGAATGCATGTGATTAGCATTTTTTCACTCATGTTAATATCAATGTCTAGTCGTAGTATCGATATAAAGTACATATAAAAAATTTACATGAATATTTAGAGTTAATTTCGAGGTCGACTATGTTTATTTAATTTGGGAAAACCTGAGGCTTGGACACAAGGATCCAATTGTAAAATGAGGACAAGCTCACATCAATCCACCAAGCACAAAGATCCCAAGATAATTTTTCTGTTTTATTTTTGAAGGAAAGAGAAAACATGAAAGAAAGGCAAACTGTGTATTTTGAAAGTTATATTGTCTACAATGGTAATACAGTAATCAGACTTGGATCCAATGTTCAAAACACCTCTGAAAAATTAGATAAAGATATGCTCGGGATCACCAAGATAAAATCTATCATATGTGAAATTTAGGTACTTTCAAAACTACATAGTAAAAATATGTTTATCTGCAAAATAATGGGTTTTATGCAACAAATAATATCCTAAATACCTAGATAATATTAAATGCGGATGTTATTCATGGTGAGAATTTTTTACTTCTGGATAGTGTACCTAATGAACTACAACAAACACATTTTGTGAGATTTTTTTGGGTTTTTGAATGCATAATTTGTTGGGGTTTTTTGTACTTCTAAATGATACACGAAATGAATTAACAAGTTTTTGACAGTAGAAAAAAACAATGCATATTACACATACTATCAATTTCAGGAGATTTTAAATGCAAAATGAATTTTATATAAATTTTTATTGAAAAATCATGATATATGGGTTTAAATGATGAAAATTATCATGTCATGATGAATTCGCAAACCAAAATTATCAAATATACCTAATACTACAAGAAGTATTAGGGTACTTTTAATTTTTTGGAATATCAAAGAAATGAAATTTTATGATTTAATCTCTTAAATGAAAGAACAACTTATTTAAAAAAAAGCTAATATAACTTGTTGTATGTGATAGAGTAACATAAATACAAACATATATTTTTAAAGATTTTTAAAAGAAATATAAATATATTTTAATTAATAAAGAAAATTCGATAACATTATTTCAAATAATCTTAATAATTCAAATTTATTTTAGGAAAATATGAATAGCAATGCATTGAAAATGAAACATATGGTCTACCACATATAACAATTTCGAAATGAAATGACATCAAAAGATGGTTCACAATATAAAGAGAGGGTCTGAATGCAATACATGAATAAAATACAACGCATATAAAGATCGAAAAAGAAATAAAGGAAATGTGCAATGGGGAGTGTGTAATTGTCTAAGTAGGGATGCCATGCGTCGCTCTCTTGGAGAGCGATGGGCATGACCTGTGCGCTATATTAGGAGTTGCGACGAGCCTTGGTGCAATTTTCTTTACCCTTCCTTCGAAGGGGTAAGATTAGATCTTGAGAAGTAATCTCAGCCTTCGCTCACCAGAGACTGTGCATTCCTAATGAAATGAAGTCAAAAGACAAGAAGGAATCACATAAAGACAATAAATAAATGTGAATGCTTGGGATTTGAGGATTTTGAGTCTACGATTTTTGCCCCCAACAGCCTAGTACCAGAGACTTCCACGCACTCGGAGTTATGTGATCTTCAGTAAGGGTTTAAATATCGATATCGCACTAAAATAATATAGGATCAACAAACACGTATATGATCACCCAGTATTTGTCCAATAATTACAATGAGCTCTCCCAAGAGGCCGGCTTGTGCATGCAACTGGCCTAGACACAAGTTGTTATGTGATAGCACATGTGCACTCTCAATGGTCGCTCAATAAGTCGGGCGAGCGCAATGTGCTCGCTTAAGTGCATGTATATTGCCCATTTATCCCGTACTTGTGAACCTATGGGTGAGCACATGAGCTTGCAGTTGGCGAGCACTGTGCTCGCCCAACCCATAACTGTGGAACATTTTAACAAGCTCATAGGGGTTTTGAAGCCCATTAACCCTTTAAGACCTGCTCTAAACCACTGCAGGTGTTTAAAAAGATCATCTATGAGATAGTAATTGGATATCAGATGATTGATCTGTCCTGTAATTATTATATCTTCTACATAAAAGTAAATAAATAAAGAATAACGTATTTAATATATTATTATTGACACGAAACATGGAATAAAAGTTCATATAAATGCAAAGACATTCTTTATTCTTTTGTTAAGAAAAACATAATATTCACTTCTTCCTTCTTGAAAGATATTTGAGATCAAATATACTTAGATTTCTTTTTTTCCTTTTCCATTTCCTTGAACCTTGCATACATCCGAGCTTTTCAGGCTTTGTCTCTTCCTCCTCTTCTTCTTCATTCCCCTTTTGATGCACTGGTGGCCTTTGTGATAATATAATATAGTAGAGATGAAGCATGAGTACTTATAATATAGTTAGATTACACTTAAATTAAAGATAATAGAGAGAAAATGAGGGTGGATGAGTGGATCTGATCGGAATGATGGAGGGGATACAAAAATCTCAGATCTGAGATAGATCCAAGTTGATCAGAATGGGAAAGAGGTGCATGTGGAAGCGGATAAATGGATCTAGCGAGAAGATGGTTGATGGGATTTAATTGTGAACAAATTGATCATAGATGGAGTAGATCGGATAAGGAAAATGAAGCTCTTATCTAGATTTGAAATCAAACAAAATTTAATTAAATTGAAGATCAACGATTACCTTGTGATGTAGAACAAGTCAGTGATGGAACGGGGAGGGTCGTAGCCTCGAATCCAATTGTGGAAGTCTGGAGAGGTTCAACGTGATGAAGGAGCTCTGGCCAGCATCAGATCACATCAGATCAACTTCAAATCATGCCTCTAATCGGTGCCCATGCTCTTGTCACAAGCCTCATATGTGTGGTGATCAATAGGACGAAAATCGAGCATTGAAAACGGATGAAAAAGAAAGGAAGTTGACCTAGATCTATAAATAGATGAAGAAATGAAGAGATTTGAAATTTTGGAGGGCACGAAAATCGAGGCAAAAATGGGCAAAATAATACATGGGTGTGGATCTAGATCCACAGGGAGCTAATCAGGCGGAGAAATCTTAAGTATTGGATAAACGACTTGCAATGAATTGGGAGAAAAGAGTTGGGTCAATAATTTTATTCGGATCAAGAGGTCTGAGGAGTTGACCTTGGTCAACGAATCCTACATGGACCAATGGTGTGAGGCGAGAATGAGGACAAAAGAGGGAAAATGACAAAATAGCTATAAAATGGAATAAATTAAAATAAAACATAAAATGATATGAATTTATTAAAATAAATAGTTTTAATAAATAAGTTAATTTATGATGATTTTAATAAATTAAAAAAAATTAATTATGTAAAAATATATAAAAAACCCCTTTATTCATAGATAAAAATTACCTATATACAACAAATCGACTTTTAATTATTTTTTATAAATAAATACATAATTTAATATTATAAAATTAATTTAAGGATTATAAATAAAATTTTATTTTATTTTTGTTAGTTATTTTAATAACTTAAATAATAAAGGATATGTATAATATAGGTACATGATACCTATACACTAAATACATTATATTATTTTTATTTATTTTTGATTTTGTAATTTTTATTTTTGTTTTATATAAATAAAATTCGATATATAAGAATTATTAAAAACACAATATATGCATAAATACAAAGAAAATAAATAAAATAATAAATAATACGATGTACAACGTAGACAAAGTGTACAATATCACTCCAAAAAGTTGACTTTCACATATTAACTCCGATCTTTTCGAAACTACTTTTATTTTAAAGCTTATTTAATTTTGAACACAATGAAAGTGAGTTGCTTTATTTTGAATTTTTGTGGAGAAGATATTAATCATTCAATTCTGGCTTTACTACTTTTTCATAGTGTTGTTTCTTTTATTCTATATGGGGTTTCTTCTTGCAACTATTTTTATTATCTACAACTTATTTTTATGTACAAGATTTGTGAAGAAAATATTTTATTTGGATTTGTTTTGATGATAAACAAAATAGTACACTATATATACAATTTGTGCAATGATGAATATACATATGAGAATTGATTTTCTTGAAATTTCTGGAGAAAGACCCTATCTCCTCCTACTTTATTTCTTGTCGACCATCCCAATGCTTGGTCTGATCTCGGGATTTCGGTTAGTCTGTATACACAACCTTCTTTATTCTTTCTTTTTCTTTTCTTCTTTATTTTTTTATTTTGGTGAAAAAGAATGGTAAAAATATACATTATTAACAAATGAGGTGAAATTGTTACAAGATGAGAATTACTGTTATTTACAGGTGTTTTGCCAATGATTTAAGCTAAAATAAAAGAACAAAGATGTTGAATCATGGATTCATCAGATAACAACGAATAAGTACTGATATACACAACTTAGTTATTGATATAACAACAAACATCATATTCGTCGCTAATTTGAAGTATAAAACATAATTTCGCAATGAATAACTGCCATTATATATATATATATTTATTTATTTATTTAACAACAGACGATATATTGACGAATTTTTGAAAAATTCACCATAAACTCGTTTTGTTGTAGTATTTATCTAGGTGCGAAGGAATCCTCCAAAGAGAACAATAGTCGGAAGTAGTTGCTTGAACGAAGTAGTCGACCAAGATACGATTCTTTTTTAAAATCACTATAAGCACTTTTTGTTGCAGTGTTTTATCTAGGCGCAGAAGAAGCTAGTAGTCGGCTAATATTGATTTTCTCATAAATAGTAGTTTGATTATCGAAGTAGTTGACTAAGGAGAAGACCGAAAAAAAGAGCGCCTTCAGTAGTAGTTAGATGGACATGGCATTTTTAATGGTGAATATGATAACTATGAAAACGACATTGAGTGCATTTTCCTCCCTTCTTTCTCAAACTGTATCCAATTAGGACAAACAAGTTTCAATCGATTGGGACATTGAACCTACCCCTGACGATCGTCACACCCTGTTCAAGACACTAAGCTCCAAAGTTTGCTTCTTGAACGCTTGCCATTTGGAGATCAGATGAACCCATCAGCTGAAAAGAGATATGAAAATCCAAGTAGGAACAGATGGCAGATTCTATTTAATCGGTGGGTACTAATTGCATTGACGTAACCCTTTGTTTGATATGAAGTTTCATTATCACCTGACTAAATATCCCAAAGTTGCATTTGGGAAGAAGACATCGTTTGCTTTATGCAACTACTTGAGTGTGATACTGATCGTTTTTTTTTCTTTTAAATAGATGATGTAGATGCAGTTTGGCAAGATCTCTCGCTTTGCAACCCTAGATATGGACGAGGAAATAATAAAGAAATTCGTGGACAATCCAAGGGGAAATTTCTAGTTGGAAGTTTGAAATTGATGCAGATGTTTTGAGTTAATCCTTGTCGGTATTGTCATACATGAATAAATATATGTGCATGCATGCTGTCGAATATTATAGTAATGCGACGGGGGTGATGGCAACAACAAGATCATTGTCAAGTAACCATCTGAACTCCTTCCACTGCAACAAAATTGAGTTATAGTGGCAATTTTGAAAAAATCCGCCACTAAATTAGCCGTTGTTAAATATATAATGACGATATTATTCATTGCGAAATGAGTTTTCGTACTCAAAATTAGCAGCGAATATCATATCTGTCGTTATATCATTAACAACGGTCCACATAACGACGCTTATCCATAGTTATTTTTCAAAATATCAACTAATCGTTGAAAACTTAGCGACGATTAGTTGATATTTTGAAAAATAACAATGCATAAGCGTCGCTATGTGGACCGTTGCTAATGATATAATGACAGATATGATATTCGCTGCTAATTTTGAGTACGAAAACCCATTTCGTTATGAATAATATCGTCATTATATATTTAACAATGTCTAATTTAGTGACGGATTTTTTTTCAAAACCGTCACTATAGCTCAATTTTTTTGTAGTGTTCATGTCCTTCTCTTTCCCCCTTCCTCCTGTGCCAACACCGATGGGGTTGCAAGGGATTCAAAGTGTCGAGTAATGAAGTTATTCCCAAGCAATATTAACTGTGCAATTTCTTGTGTCTGCTCCTTCTTCTGTAGTTTTCAAGTTTATTTTCAATGCATCATGTATTGCTCATCCCCTTTATTGGCATTTGTTATTCTTCTCGTATTTCGCTTGACTAAAAAAAAGTCAAACCTTACTCATGTCGGATTACTTCTCTCCACTCTGACTCCAAACTTAATCGTAGTTCTTCCTCTCCATCGAATCATTCCTCTAAGACTCATTAAATCTAATTTATCTCTTGATTTCATTTAACAAATAGTCACTCCTTTCTGTGCATCTTAAATGTGCTTCTCTTCTATTTGAGGAAATAGTCATTCCATATGTTGTCACTCATGACCTTAAATTAGTCCTAAAAGGACTTCGGTATGACAAAAACTCTAACGTTCTGAATAATTTAAATAAAGTTCTCCCTGCAAAAATAAATAATAAAAATTTATTGTGCCCTACTTGAAACAACCAAATTCCATCGCCTCACACACAAAAAATTATCGAGTGTTACGCCCTATAATGAAAGACGTGTGTACTCTTCCCTTTCCTCTATTAAGGTTAGCGTTGATGAAGAGATGCATCACTACCTTCTTATTCTCAATTCTGGTGAATGGTAAGCCGGAAGGGGGTTTTTTCTGCCACAAAGGGGTGTAAGACAGAGATGCTCGTTAGCACCGATGTTTTTTATCCTGGTGGCGGATGCTTTGGCAGTTATGTTTAGGAGAGAGGTTGATGATAGGTGGTGTGAAGGATTCCGTATAGGGTCCATCTCTATTCCTCTCCTACAATATGCTGATGATAGAGTGATCTTCGTGGGTGGTACAAAAGCAATGCACAGAAGGACGAGGCAACTGGTAGAGATATTTAGTAGCTTCTCAGGCCTCAAGATCAATAGAGACAAGTCTGTAGTGATCCAGTTCGGGATGGATGAGGAGGAGAGTAGAGCGAGGGCTATGCTATTGGGATGCCCTCTTGGTGTGCTACCCATTCCATATCTAGGGCTCCCTTTAGTGGCAGGCAAGCTCAGGAAAGTTGAGTGGGACATGGTCATCAGGAGATTTGAGGAGAGATTGGCAGGATGGAAGGCGGTCACGCTATCTAAAGGGGGGAAGTTGATTCTTCTAAAACATGTGCTGACGACAATTCCCATTTTCTTTTTTTCGACTCGGTTGATGCTGATAGGGGTAAGAAAGAAGATAAAGATTATGATGAGAAAATTCTTCTGGTCAGGTGGAAAACAACAAAGATAGGGCATGCATCTGGTGGTATTCGGGATGTATCTTGTATGAATAAAGCATTGTTGGCCAAATGGGCGGTGCAGATCTGGGGCAATACAGATAGATTGGCTATACAGCTAGTTCGAAATATTTACGGCGTCAACGGCTCACTGGAGGCGGGTAGAGTGCGTTTTGAGTCTTCTCTCCGGAGTGGGATTCGTGAATTATTGCCGCAATTGAGGACGAGATTGAAGGTCTTTCTGTTTTGGTTGGATGATTGGACGGGTGAAGGTATTCTCTGCAACAGATTCCCACGTCTCTTCTCTTCGGCAACAAACAAAGGGTGCTCTGTGGCTGAGGTTGGTTCATCTAGTTCGTGGGCTCCTCACTTCATGCATGAACTTTCTGACCGTATAATGGAGGAGGTGCACAAAATGCTATCAGAACTACCATCCCCTTGCTCCTCTTCGCAGGGTAGGGATCATTTTATATGGGAGGGGGGGAATTTTCGGTGAAAAAGCATACAAGGTGTTCAGAGGGAGAAGTGATGACTTGGAACCCTCCATGAAGCAGGATATGAAGATTATCTGGGCAAGCAAGATCCCTTGCAGAGTGAAGATCTTCTTGTGGTGCCTCAGAAGGGGACGGATTTGGGACAAAGTAAGAAGGGGCAGGTTGTTTGGCATTCAGGATACACAGTGTGATAAATGTGGAGCACAGACGGAGGATGCAGAACATCTGTTTTTTACGTGCCCTTCATCGGAACATGTTTGGAAGGAGATAGGTGCGGATTGGTTAATTACTGCATGGTAGCATCAATGATTTCTGGAGATCGATTAGATCGGTGGGGATGAACTCTACGAATGATGTTTCTTTGCCTTTTGCGGCTATTTGGGCCATATGAGGAGGAAGGAATGATCTGATTTTTAAGAACCAGAGTTTCTATTCTGAAAATGTAATCGCTTCCTCTCTCTCTATTTCGATTCTGGTCTACAAGGTAATGTAATTCTTTATCTCTTTATAGTTTGAAAATATTTGGCGGTGAGTCCCAACTCGAGATTTCACCCTCCTTCATCTAAAATAAAGGATGGTGGTCACTTATCATGTGAAGACGCCACTGGCCTTTCTGGTCACACTCATCATCATATGGACATGTCAAGAGCCTTCTCTCGACTGGATATTGCTTACAGCTCATGGCTAAAAAGCCACCTCTCATAACATAAAGAAAACATGCATTTAATGTTCATGTAGATGATCTAGCCTTTCACCACAGAAAATGAATATTTACCACCACCGAAATGCAAGTGTTTATACAACCAAGGTAGTTGCATTACTCATCGCAACTATATTGATACATCCATATAGTCGTAATGCGGAGATTAATAGTCATTCATCTACCATTATTCTTCTATTTTATCTTTAAATCCCTAACAAAACACCTGTAAATGCATGCAGTTAACTTGTACAAATTAGCATTCATTATTCATTTATAACTAGTATGTAATTACAATATAAATACATGTATTTAAATCTAAAATAAAAGAATAAAGAAAAGAAAAGGAAAATAAATGAAGTATCAAAGATACTAAATGACCACGAATCCCGAGATCAATAGTGGTTTGGGCTAGGCTTGTGTACCATTTTGACCAGGAGAAAGGACATAACACTGACTTTAGTAGAGTGGTTTGGGTCGAGAACACCCCGTGATTTTCGCCCCTTTCATTTTAAGGGTTTCCACGTAAATATGATTGTGTGTATTGGGGTTGCTTGGTGTTTGTGATTTGCTTGCTCATTTTGTGATAGCTATTTGTGTTGTCATCCATCTTGGTTAGGAGATTTTTGATTTCGTCCCATGCACTTTCGCAAATAGGGGTTGTGCGTGTTCTAAACCCCAACAACTTGTTCATCAACCATTCGACCATATCGAGAGATGCATTGAAATGATCGATTTCAACCTTTTCCAACACCCTAATAAACTTATCAAAACAGAGGCATCGTAGGTACTGAATCAGAATCACATCCAGCAAAATCCACTACTGTATTACTTCTTATTCCTTGAAGCAAAAAAGGCATGCCATTATGGTGCAGAGCTCTTGCAAAAATAATCCACAAGCGTCTGCAGAAGCAGGAAAGCTATAATACGTTGCATCCAATGATATATAGATTTCTCTCATTTAAGATCATTTAGCTTACATATGTTCAGGATAATAATTTCTCAAGATCGAGTAACATAGGGACAGTCACTAAAACATCTGCAAGCTCCCAAAATATATATATTCTTAATTGCAGAATTATTATCCTCTCATTCGCTTTTCAGTTTCCTTCTGAATTATTGTATTAATAGTATATTAACAATTTATGCACGATATGTATTTTACTCAACATAAAGCAATAAATCCTCTATTCAAAGTTGGAGCCGGTATCTTTTTTCCAACATACATAATGATATAAAATGGCGGAAAAGGATGTGAAATGGTCGCGAACAATCTTCTCAAAGATCATAGATATCTTTCCCATCTTGGAAATGATCGTCTAAACCGATTCCATGTCGCTGCCGCCTCTATGGACTTCAAATCAGATCCAGTTCATATCCCCATAGGTTCATTAAGACGAGACATCGTCCATTTTCGCATGTGGACGCATGGAAGATCCATTCCTTGATTTAGTAACTTAATAAATCCAGCTCATTTAAATGAAGATCACAGGTGACGACGCTGACAGTGATTTCCACAGCAACTTGTGTGTACTCGTGGTAGCAAACTCACGCGTCCCCCCCTCATAAATTCATACTCCCACCTTCCTTGACGTCGATGGACCGAATACCATGATATCGATCGTAATGTACGTATATACGAAGAAGACCAGGTGCGTCCCAATTGTTCACTTGATTTCTTCAAAGGATCAACATGCAGACAGACGTCAATCCCATCCGTAATCAATATTTGCCAGTGTTAATCTCCATACTAATTAACATCAATCGTTCCTTCCAACAGAACCATACGAAAGCCTTCCAGATTATTAACGGTTCTAGGTTTATTATTTTTGTTACAGCTTAACTGCAAATTATGGAATGTTATATCGCATTCGATGGGGCACCTGCAAATGGGGAAGACCCCTAGTGTGTAAATCAAATGCATCCTAAGGGAAGGTGGCACCAGTACCATGTTGCCAAATTCAATTCGCCTTTGCCGACAAGTAGTATTTCATACGTATTTTGATAGGTCTGTTATTAATCTCCAAAATAAATATTTGCAATCCTTATTATAGAAATGGGAGGGAAATGTTGGTATATATCTGTATCATGCACAGCCAAAACATGTAAGCTGGTGTTCTTAAATGAGAGGACTCAACAAGTTGATGATTAATAGTGGCCCTCCTGGTTATAAATGCCTCTCATTATATGCTTCTTGAGCAACAGTCTGTCACTCTATCTCCTATGATAGATATCATGTCCATTTCCCTTCAAAACTGTTCATTTTGTAAGTTTGGTTCTTCACATCCAAATCTTAGAAAATGTATCCTTATAAGGATTCGTGTATCTATCTATGTTAAATTCATTACCACGAACAGTTTTAGGTGCAATATTGTCCTTGGTTCTTGAAATTCGCAACGAATATGGTACTCATTGCTATATATTATTGGCAGTGAATTATATAATAACTATTCTCCATCGACTATCTCATGGTTTTTACTCGAATCGGTGCCAAATCAGCACTACAAAAATATGTCATTTTCTGACAGATGCAAAATACTTGAATAAGGTATAGAACTATTAGGACTTTACCTGAGGTATATAGGAGTAGCTGAATGTTTTTCCCTTAACAAGCATGTGTTAGTCGTAAAGGAAAACCTTTAATTTCTTGTACCAACGGTGAAACGCCCCGCTTCGACGGTAGCGCATCTCAACTCCCATTCTCAATATTACCCAACAACAATCATAAACAACATGCATGATATACCATTTATACAAGATAGGGAAAGAAAAATCTAAGTTTCTACTGATAACAAGGTCCACATATGGATAGCAATAAGTCTTTTAAGTCTCTTTATTACATCATAAATAAATAATCGGAAAGGAAGGATAACAAAACTACTAAGAACTGGTCCTCAACCTTAACAACGTTCTGCAGATGCACCACCAAAGATTTGAGCCTCTGTCTCCTGCTCTACACTTCCTGTTGGATTTCCAAAGAATGTAACTCATGAGTCAACTGACTCAGTAAGGATAAAATAAATTATAAATCAAGAGAGTATAGATAGGCAATGCAACTGCAGTAACTTAACAAGTGCGGAAGAGAACATTCTAAAAGCATCTAGCATTATACAATCACTTACATTCTAAACCTTTTACACATATGCAATCACAACCAATTCTTTGACATATCTATATTCATATTCTGGTTTACTTATCCCGGACTCGCTCGTCAAAGGAGAAAGCCTGCACTAGGGATGAAGTCTGCAACACTCCATTCATAGTGCAATCTGCAACCTGTGCGCAAACGCGATCCTTCAGCTAGTCTAGTTGGTAGTACTCTGACACTCGAGACAGGGGGCACCTAGCCCAAAGAGTCGTAACTTCGTCAATCGAGTCTGCCGGAGGAGTCTCGCTCGCTCCAAAAAAATGCCACAAAAATGGATCCGTACAATACGATGCCCGCATGCATCCACCTCAATTCCACCAGAGTACCTACCACCACCCCACTCTGTGATGCCCCTCGAGTGGAGATGACTCACTGTCGGCTCAGCCGGACTACAAGGGTGTGCACCCACCTTGTAATATTTATCAAGTTAATAACAAATCCATTAATAGTTGTAATATCCAAGTCACCACCATGCCATTAACATTACTTCCAACCACATTCATTAGTCTCATGAGGTAACTTAACATATTTCATTTCACATATTTGGATTGCTAGGCAAGAAAACACCCAAACACATTGTCCCGTGAAAACCATTCTCCCACAAGCATATAATTCCCTGATCAATAACCATGATGCTCTCCATCTAAATGTCATACTAATTATTAAGGGAAGAGCTAGATTTACACATCGTGAGATAAGGACTGCGTTACAATCAAGGTATACAATTCTCGAATAAGTGACGCTAAAACACCGATCAAGAGGTATACTAATATCAATTTTGTGCAGTATTGTACACCGTAAACATTTTGTGTGTACGCACACACACATATTATATATCTATGTATATATAAGAATTCTACCATTCAAGTATGGGATGCAAATGTTTTTAAGAAAAGGAAAACAACCATCGTCACAGGCAGAAATCGTGAAACACGATGGAAAGGGCTATACTAATATATCATATTAATTATTATGGATTAAAGCAATACCAGCCTCACAGATCCACAACCTGGAGTTCGCATTTGCGCTTCTACTATTACATGACTAAGGGGAGGACTAATCATAGTCATACGTTGTTATGCTAGGAGGAACATCTCCTAATGTCCATATCCAAAATCTCATTCGTATGCCCAACTCAATTCTAATGAAGGTAATTCATCAAACACGTATACATAGTTAGATTATATCTCAAGATGACATCCCCATAAACAAGAATGTCAACACATGCAATCACGTAATATTTTAATGTACCACCTCCTAAAGTGTATGAACATCTCAAGTTTAAAGTAAGTTAAATGTTATCACATACTAATTCGTATATATAAATACGAAAATCCTAACACAGGCAGATCAACGATAAGATGACCCCTCTTTTTGTTTTGCAATACTTACGGTTTTAGAAAGGTATTTGCATTAAACAATCACGATAATCACGGATCCACCACAACTAATCACCGCATTCTGCTCGTATATATAAAAAAAACTAATGCTAAAGGATAGCACGCCTACAACAGATTAATTTGATGTGGGTATATTCTAAAACGAAACCTAATTGATGGTATACATTACGCAAAGATGTGATACTTCACGGGACTAGATCTCCATACGTGATTATAGAGTTGATTTTCTCCTTATTCAAAGCGATGAATTAACAACAAGGATGAAGAATACCAACAGCAAGAAGGTGATCCAGGGGGTAGGATCAAAATCAAGTATTTAACCCCGAAATAACAAACTCCATCATCGCAAGGTACACGAATATAATGGAGAATGTCAAGATCCGTTACCTATACTCGTGCACGTATTTGATCCACGGGCTCGATAGCCGATCACGAATCCGATGAGAGGGTTGCTTTTCCCTTGCGATGGCCCTCCTCGTCTTCTTCTCGTCGCGAGTCTACGAGACTTCGAGAGTTTTTGATAACGGTGGTGACATCGTTCTCTCCTTGATTCTCTGAAGAAGGAGATGGAAAAAGAGATAAGAGAATGACTTGGGGAGGAAGAAAGGATGGATTAGGGTTTGGAAAAGGAGTATGAATGAGGGGAGATGAAGGGTGTGGGTCTTTATATAGTTGGGGATTAAAATCTTAGTTTTAGAAACCCCAAAATAGCCTTAATTCGTACTTAACTTATCTAATCCTGTAACCATTAATCCCCTCAAAAATCATGACCCCTCTTCACCAAAACAGGCATATCTCCCACATCCGGACTTGAAATTTCGCAGTTTTGGGCTCGTTAGAAAGCTTGCGACGAGACGCTTCTTTTGAGTATAATATTGAATAGGTTTTAAAACTTCAGAAAAATCCGAAAATTACGGGGTGTCACATCATAACAACCTTAAAAACAGTCTCGTCCCCAAGACTTAGGATGCAAAAGGTGTAATCATAACAACCTTAAAAGGTTGGATCCTATCGAGTAAAAGTTAACAACCTTAAAAAGGATGAAAGTTGTTTATATATTACCTTCAAAAAGGTATGGCTAGTCCCGTCGCATATCCGCCTCAGGTTCCCAGGTGGCCTCCTCGGAGTTGTGTCGTTGCCAAAGGATCTTCACCAAGGGTATCTCCTTGTGCCTTAACTTCTTCACTGAATGATCGATGATCCGAATTGGTTCCTCCGGATAACTCAGGTCAGTATCCACATGAAGGTCATCATAACTAATCACATGCGATGGATCACGCACATATTTTCTCAAGTTGGAGATATGAAAAACATCATGCACACCAGCAAGGTGAGGAGGAAGAGCAATCCTGTACGCAACTTTACCAATCTTGTCGAGAATCTCGAACGGTCCGACAAACCGGGGTGCTAACTTTCCCTTCACTCCAAAACGCTGAACCCCCTTTGTGGGAGAAACTCTCAAGAAGACAAAATCTCCAACTTCAAAGCTAAGATCAGTGCGTCGTCTATCGCTATAGCTCTTTTGCCTACTCTGTGCAGTAAGCAATTTCTTCCGAGCTATCTTGATTGCCTTAGCAGTCTCCTCCAAGTACTCTACCTTATGTAAAAGGTTATGTCCCACCTCCTGCCAACTAAGAGGTGTAGAACACCGCCTTCCATACAATGCCTCAAAAGGAGCCATGCCTATGCTGGCATGGTAACTGTTATTATATGTAAACTCTGCTAACGGCAAATGGTCCTTCCACGTCCCTCCCCACTCTAGCACACATGCTCGAAGAAGATCCTCCAGTGTCTGAATTGTCCTCTCGGATTGTCCGTCGGTCTGTGGATGGTAAGCAGAACTGAGGCATAGTTGCACTTCTAAAGAACTCATGAATTCTCTCCAGTAGTGAGAGGTGAACCTTGGATCACGATCAGATACAATCTGCTTTGGCAACCCATGAAGTCTGACAATATCCTTAATAAAGATCACTGCAAGCTGTGAGGGAGTGCATGCCATACTCACTGGTATGAAATGTGCAGACTTGGTAAGCCTGTCCACCACGACCCAGATGGCATCATGACTGCCAGTGGTCTTAGGAAGACCCATCACAAAATCCATAGATATACCCTCCCACTTCCACTCAGGAATAGGAAGGGATTGCAAAAGTCCAGGTGGCCTCTTATGCTCAGCCTTAATTTGCTGACACGTTAGGCATTTTGCCACAAACTTGGCCACATCCCTTCTCATTTGCTTCCACCAAAAATTCTTTTTCAAATCCTTGTACATCTTTGTGCCACCAGGATGTATCGACAAACGTGAACTATGTGCCTCACGCATGATCTCTTCCCTCAATTGTACATCTACTGGAACACACAATTGATTCCCATTTCGTAGGACACCATCTTGATAAGAAAAGCCAACTAAGGTTCCTGCGGTAGCCTTCTCCTTGAGTCTCTGCATACTCAGGTCTTCATGTTGCCCTTGGATGATTCGCTCAACTAACTCTGGACGAGAAGGGGATGGAATTATGACAGTCTCTCGACTACTCTGAAATGGATGCCAATCACTGAAAGCTGTAAGAAGATCCCATGCTTTAAGCTGAGGACGAGATTCACTTGAATGAGGCCTACGACTAAGGGCATCAGCAACCACATTCGCCTTACCAGGATGGTAAGAGATGGTGCACTCGTAATCCTTTAAAAGCTCCAGCCATCTCCTTTGCCTCATATTGAGCTCCTTCTGATCAAAAAGATGCTTGAGACTCTTGTGATCTGTGAAGATTTCGAAAGCAACACCATAAAGATAATGTCTCCACATTTTAAGAGCAAAGATAACTGCTGCCAGTTCCATATCATGAGTTGGGTAATATTGAGAATGGGAGTTGAGATGCGCTACCGTCGAAGCGGGGCGTTTCAAACGGACAGTGCCGTCTCTGACATTTCGTAGACTTTGGGCAAAAGAAAAAAATTGGCCCTTATCAAAAAGTTCGATGAACAATATACCTTTATATAATTCCATAAAATTTTGGACTTTAGCATTGAGTTGTTTACTGAAAATTCGATTATATAAGAGCTCATTTTTTGATGAATTGTTTCATCAAAAATCGACTCCATAAAGGCTCATTTTTCAACAACTTATTCCATCGAAAAATTCGATTCCACAAGGACTCCTTTTTCGGTGAGTTTTTTTTACTAATAATTTGATTGTATAAGGTCTCATTAGGACATATACTATTTTTTTCTAAACTAAAGGCTGGATACATGTAAAAATGGGCCCCTAATGTTGATGGGGCTCTGGGTCATTGCACTCGCAAACTAGCCTCAGGGACGGCCATGCTAACGGGTGCGCCTAACCCGTCAAAAAAATGAATTTCCTAAAGGGTGGATACCCTACCATGGACGACAATATATCCAAATGTTTTCATGGTGGGTTCTCCATCCGTTAAACTATCTCCAAATGTATCTCATTGATGAATCCACATTTCATCATCTTTATTCTATCATTTTGGCACCAAAAACCCTAGCAAATGCCTGTAAATAGCACTAAATAGAGCATCTTAGCATTCATGCATGTGCATCCAAACAGTGTGTAAAATACTGTAATTAAGGCCAAAATTATAGAATAAATAAAGAAAAGAAAAAGAATAAAATATTGTAAATATTTTATGACCCGAAACCCTGAGACCTAGGCATCTCGATGAATAGGTCGACAAGGAATAAAGTAGGGGGGATAAGGTCAAAAACACAGTCCAAATACCTATACATTCTATTCATTTCTTATTCATTTTGGGACCTATTTTTGGTTCCACTTTTTATACATCAAATAAAGAAACTTTGTACATGAAAGTTGTAGATAATTTTATAAAGAAAAATACAAAATTGAGTTCACTCAAAAATAATGTACAGATAAAAAGTTATGGTCTGAATAAAAATCCAAAATCCCAACTTCCCAGACCCGTAACTCACAACTGATAACTCCAAATGTAGCAAACTCACCTTTAATTGTATATAGAAGAAAATAATCTAATTAAGGGTGGTGGTTTCGCATTTGGCGGAGCTACGGTTTGAAAGTTGAGTTTTGGACCCTCGTTGTATACTTGCACATATTAAAATATTCAATTTATTAATTATTTGTTATTTTTATAATTTTATATTTTTATAATATTGTAAATATTACTTATAATAATTATGTACATTAAAATAAGAATAAAAACCTAAATAAAAACCAAAAATAAAATACTTAAAAATAAAATACATAGGTACATTACCTATACATATACCTATACAAAACATACTTGTATTTTATTACCTATACAAAACATATCAGAAAAATAAAATAAAAATATATTTGTATACATAAAAGTATTTTATAATTTTATAAAATCATAAATAAAAATAATAATACCTAAATAAAAATAGAATACTTAAGTATATAGACATATATACCTAGAGGGGTATAAATGCAAACTTGTAAAAATATACTTCATAAAAATAAATAAAAATCACCATAAAATAATTTATAAAATAATTTATAAAATAATAAACATTTTTTATGTTATAATAAAAAATTAATAAAATCGTTTACCGTTTTTAAATGATTTTAGAATACTTTTTTCCAGGCTTTTTCCTGGTTGGTCCACGTGGACCAACCAGGAGGGCTGGAGAGTTGACCTGGGTCAACTCTCTGACCCCTTGCCTGCTGCTTGTCAGAACGCCTAAGACCCCTACTTTCTCGATTTTTTTCGCCATGATGCGTTGCTCGAGGGTAGTCGATCTCTTCATGAAAGTTGCTCACTGTAGATCCACCTAGCCCGCCGACCTATCAGATCTTCCCAGATCTTTGTGGTCCGCCCGTGATCGAGCCTCGAACATCGCGCCTCCACCATGTTCAAAAACCAACCCTCTTCTTCCTTAGCCCTTTGAACCAGCTTTGGGCGCCCAAAACCTTCGGGTGAGGGTCGAGGGCTAGTCTCCGGTGACAGGGGAATCCTCCCCCATCTCAGGCGAGGTGCGGCGAAGCACCTAGGGCTGCGTTCCAACTCCATCTCCGGCCACCGCCGTGAGGTCTCCTTCCTCGTGGTCAACGCCATTTGAGGGAAGTTTTCTTCTTGTTTTTCCCTTGTTTACCTCGCTGTTAGTGTTAGGATTAGTGTTTAAAGTTTAGTAGGCTAATCTGTCACTTGAAACCCCCCCCGATTTCGACATCAAACACCTCGCCGGAGCTCTCGAGCTCCGGCCACCATCTCCGCCATTCCACTACACCATTCCCCCTTTTTTTTGCTGGCCCCGGGACCGTTTACTTCTGCTGGCACTTTCACTGCAGGTCCAGGTGCTGGAGAGCCTCGCTGAGGCTCGTTTTTGTTGAAGATCGCCGGAGAGGACAGCCGCCGCCGCCCGCGCGCCGCCGTGCGCGCCTGTGCAGAACAAGAACGTGGGGAAGGGGGCGCGCTACAGGCGCCGTCGGATTCGGCCTATTCGTCAAGGCCTTCCATCATCCGTCGGATCTCGGGCCACATCAGCCGTTGATCGCCCCCATCCAATCTAATCCTGGTCGTATTAACTGAAGGGGTATCAGCTCCCTGGGCGCCGACACGTGTCCCCTGAAGAATCATCAACGCCGTCGGATCCGCCCCCTTTACTGGGTATTTTGCAAGATCAACCCAGTGCCTTTTTGTATTTTATAATAGATCTAAAATCATTCATCTGTTGTCTATTATTGTTGAGACTTTTATCAAAAACCCCTCAGGCTTTTTGAATATTGCATCCGCGCCCTTACCAAACGCGCGTGTCTCTGCACGTGGGCCTGGGATTTTTGCTGGCATAGCCTTCGCATTTTGTGAATTTGCTACTAGTCCAGAACTATTTTCTTTAGTACATATTTTTGTGGAACAATTGCACGCAGGCCCCTTGATTCTCTGATTATTACACATATGCCCCTGCCAGGCCTGTTTAGTGATGGGATGCTTGTTGGATTTATTTGAATGATCATTTCATATCCAAAAATTCTCAAATTTTGAAGTTAAGCTCCTGGACACGTGTACTTCCACGCCACTATTCTAGTTTTTGATTTTATTTCATTTTTATATTTATTAAAAATCAAAAACATACTTTTTGTGCACTGTCTAGCTTAGAAAATACCAAAAAAAATATTAAAACACCTCCAAAAATTCCAAAAAAATCACCTAGTGTCTATTTTATCCTATTTTAGTGTCAGTCCAAAAATCATTAAAAAGTTCAAAAGAAAAACACTAAAAATTTAAAAACACTCAAAAACTTCAAAAAAATATATAAAATAGTAGAAAATTCCAAAAATCAAAAACTCAGTTTCTGTTTGTTCCTTATTTTGTTCTTCTTATTTGAAAAATAGTGTGAAAATTTTGAGCTACTGGTTGCTATTTTTAAATCTCATTTTATTCACAGCCAGCCTTATTTGCACTGTTTTGCTTTATTTCAGTATTTAAAAATACCAAAAAACACCTTGAAAATTTTCCAAAAATCACAAAAACAGTAAAAAACCCTAAAAAGACTAAAAACAATTTGTTTCTGAATTTTTGGTAATTTTTACTTAGTTTTATAAATATTTTAGCTTGCCTTCTATTATATTGTCTTTACTTTCCAATATTGAAAAAGAAATATAAAAATATAAAATACAAAAAGAAAATACAAAATCAGTAAATTAAAATCAAAATACAAAATAAAAAAATTAAAATAAAAAAAAATTAAAAATTAAAAACCCACAAAATTACCTTTGCTTGCTTGCTTAGTGTAGACATATCACACACACATACTTGTGCACATTTTTGTGAATTGCCCTGCTTGCTCCCTGTGTTCGAACTCTCTGCATACTTGTCACTATACACCATTTGTGCAGAGTTAAAAATAAATTTTAACTCCACATTATTTCTAATTTATTGATCTTTAGTGTGGGTTAATTGTTGATTAAATTCAGATTTTGATTGGTCGACACTTCGACTGTGTTCCCGCCTTGTGTGGAACACAAGACCGGTCGATTTCCGAGTTTATCAAATGGCGCCGTTGCCGGGGAGCAACAGCGCGTAGTTCACATTTTGTTTGATTGTGTGATTGTTTACCATAGCATTACTTTCCATCTCTTACATTTTTGATATATCTTGTTGAGCTATCTGACCGTCTCTTTTCTTGTCTTCTTGCGAGGGACCGCGGAGCAAGGCGGATTGCTTAGGTGATCCGGAGCATCCTTGGGAAGCGGAGCCGGCCTTCTTGGGCCAAGCCGGCAGGAGAGAGCAGGAGGAGTGAGAGAGAGTGATTAGATTAGCTTACATTTATTTTCGTGAGAGAGAGACTATTAATTTGTAATAATACAGGTACATTCGGACTTGGACTTTCGGGCCAAATTTCCAAGTGTTTGTTCACTTGGGGGCTCACCGCAGTTTTGCCGGCTTTTCATCGCCTTTTCTTACTTTGTTTTCCGATTTGTTTTCCTTACTTTGTGTGATTGAGCCCTTAGATTTAGGATTGCTTGCGATAGACTAAGGCCAAACACCTAATATCTTTGCATGTACCTATAGTCGCGTTTGGACTTAGTCAAAGTTTTAAACAGTCTGTTCATTTATCTCTTAACCCGTGTGCCGTGAGCGAGCCCCATCAAGGCGCTACTCCTGAACTCGAGTGTGTCGAGAAGAGGAGGGGTAAGCCAAGACCGGACTCTTTAGGTTAAAGATAAGTGGCCGACTTGTGGTGCTTCACGTTAATAGCAATTTCTGAAACTTAGGGAGATTTCATCGGCTTGCATTTGCATATAGATAGGTTTCAATTCTGTTGAGCATCCTTGCATGTAGAGTGCTGGAGGCAAGGTGAGCATTTACGCTTTAGCATCCATCATTATTTGCCGCTTGCATTGCTTTTTCCGACTCTCCCTCTGATTTTGCCAACCTAGGTGCTCAAAGGAATTGACTCCCCGTTAGGATCGTGCATTTTCATTAAAAATCCAAAAAAGTGATAATCAATAAAATTGGGACTGCTAATATTACTCAACCCTAAAATCGACAAAAGAAAAATCTTGTATTGGGGCGAGTAATCCCCTCATTGTCTTCATTTTACATTGCTCGCGCACACACTAAGGCTAGTGCCCAAATCCCATTTTAAGCCCCTAAGTGTTTGTACAACTTCTTGACTTTTTCACCTAACTCTAAAACAGACAAGATAAAAAGATCGATTTTTCGGTCTCTACCTGAGTTGAGTAGGTGAATTGAGGGTTTGGTTGTTTCATTTTTACTTGTGATTGTTTTGTGTGCGTCCTAGATCATCTCTGCGCACCTGCGCCTTCTTCTTCACTCTCTTGACTTGACCGACGTGCTCCCCCGAATCATTTCTCTTGTTTCGAGATGGATTCCTAGAGAGATTTTTATCCGGATTTTGCGGATTCCTCCTACCCTCCAGCCGGTCCACCTCCCTTTTATCAGGAGGATCCTCCTAGTTTTCTGATTTTTGTACATATCCGCCTCAGCCACAGTTTCAGACCTCGGACTTCTTCCCACCTCCATCCCCACCTGTGTATTATCCACCTCCACCTTCACATCCACCCGAGTTTGACCTGATGGAGTCACCTCCCTCGATCTCTATGAGTGATATCTTGAATCGGATGACAAGCGCATTGATTTGATGAATGATGATATTGCTTTCTTGAGGAAGAATCAGATTAATGTTCCTTTTGTTGGGAATACGGCTTCACTTGTAGGTGATCATGGGAGCTTGCAATCGCCAAAAATACAAAAAAAATGAGAAAAATTTAAAAATCCAAAAAGATTTCGGGAGACACTTGGTTGATCAAGATTTTGAGGAGAGAGTCCACTTGCCAGAACCCTGGACCACACATACATTCACACCTAGTCCCACCCTTGACTCCGAGGATGCCGCTGTACAGACTGCTCTTGGCATGCCTCATGTATATGCTGATTCCGACTTCCTCCCTTGTATGGAGGAAGTCCAAAAATTCAAAAAAATGTTATCTGAACCCGAAGTGGTGGCTACTATTCATGAGATTATCCGTGCCCCACTTCAGCAGGCCATGACCCAATTATCTGCTCCTCTTCCCAAGAAGAGAAAGCGGAGGAGCAGATCTGAGCGTCACATTCTGACCATGGCCACTGCCCTCGCCATCACACACCGTCCCATTCCCAAGAAGAAGAACACAGCTACACATTTCATCACTTGCACCATCTCTGACCATACTTGTGATCGTACTCTCCTAGACGGCGGTGCATCTATTAGCATATTACCCTTCTCGCTGGTACAGTCTCTTCACTTAGGGCCTCTCAAGAAAACCAGGATGATCGTTCAGTTTGCTGATGGATCCATCAAGAGGCCGAAGGGTATCCTTGAAACGCCGTCATTTCTATTCAGGGCACGAGCCACAATGTTGATTTTGTCGTGTTGCCCATGGAGAACTCCAAAGGGGAGCCATCTCCAATCATCCTGGGACGACCATTCCTCGCCTCTGCGAGGGTCGTTATTGATTATGGATCAGGAGAGGTTCGCTTCCGTCCTGTTGGCGGGAGCGAAAGGACGATCACCACACCCACAGTTGACCAGAGACCCGCACCTGATGTACCTTCACAGACTATAGCTGACTCTGAGGGCCCGTGACCTATCTGATGCTACTAGAGATACTTCCTTAGCGATCCCTGATGAGACCCGACGGATCCCCCGAAAGGGGAGGAAGTCGGAAAGCATGGACCTCACTAATCCTCCTCCTGGTGTGTGGCGATGTGTTGATGAGATCCAGAGTATTTATGTGATTGAACCATTTGATCAGGGGGCAGATACCAAGATAATTGAGGATGCTTATGAAGTTGCCCATTACTTTTGAGAGACCGCATAAGGCAACAAATGACCCAGGTAAGACTAGACAGGACGGACCTAGTTTGACTACTTTCACTGATAAATCCGTTCCTGGCCCTTCACAGGTCAAGATGATTGAGGTCGGTTATGATGCTGCTACTTATTTTGATAAATTCAGACCTCTTGTTGAAGACAAGGATTCAGGTGAGAGTCTTGAGGACGATATGAGTTCGTATACTTCCACTGATGATTTCGTTCCTTTTGATTTTGACCTAGACGATGACTCGCAGGACGACTCCGATTACACTTCTTCCGAGGATGATGAGTTTGTCCCATTTCACTTTGATATCGGCGAGACTTCCAAGGCCGGGACTTAGTCGTACTTCTTCCACTCACCCGTCTGTGCCTTCACATCATAGGACCACCAAGGGAGAACCCAGCCATACTGCTTCCATTGATCAGTTCGTCCCTTTCCGTTTTGATTCCACTGAGGGCCTTCACCGTGTCGACCCTGATCGGCCTCCGTCCACTGTGGACCCCGATGTCGACATACACCATACCAGATCTATCCCTCAGCGGTCTCGCAAGAAGGTCAGCTTTCCACCTTCTTGATCATGTGTATATCCATCTCTGTTGTATATTCCCTTGTGTACCCCGGTTCTTTCTTCCGTATTGCTCGACCACCCATTCTCGTGTTTGCCTTGCTTAGGACGTACTTTGTCCTAAGTATAGGGGGGTGGACGAGCCGAGTGTTCCTTCTTAGTTCTGTGTCATCGCTCCTGTTGTTGTCTATACTTAGGGCTTCTTTTAACCCTAAGTATAGGGGGAGCGGTGTGTACATTCTCCATGATCTCATCTCTTTTTCTTTTCTTCTTTCCTTCTTTTCCATCTCTATCTTCGTTATCTATCAAAAAGGTGTCGCCCTTGTAGACAGTTTTCCATACTTAGGACGTACTTGGTCCTAAGTATAGGGGGGTGTGCACCCCGAGTATTTCCATTCTTTGATCCTCTCCATTGTCTCCTCTTCTTGTCCATACTTAGGGATATCTTACCCTAAGTATAGGGGGAGACAATCTGAGTACGATCTGTTCATTCCCACCCTTGACCCTCCCTGCTTTGTGTACAGTCTGCTATACTTTAGGATTATTTGATCCTAAGTATAGGGGGGGGCCGGTCAACTTCTCATTCATTGATTCATTGCTTCATTCCTTGAATGCTTCATTCCTTGATTCTTTAGACTTGTATATACTTAGTACGAGTTATGTCGTCTCTTTTCTCTCCGATCTATGAGGACATAGCTCAAGC
Source organism: Ottelia alismoides (assembly GCA_037367405.1). Lineage (NCBI taxonomy): Eukaryota > Viridiplantae > Streptophyta > Magnoliopsida > Alismatales > Hydrocharitaceae > Ottelia > Ottelia alismoides. The sequence goes on along the minus strand of JAZKJV010009622.1, from coordinate 135,251 downwards.
TAAGTATAGGGGGGTCGTATATACTGCGTATATACTTTAGCCATAACTCGTACTTTCGTATTTTCTTAAATATGGCTAATAATTCTTTAAACTTCATTAAAAATCTCTAATAAAAAGGTGTTATCATTCCTCAAATTCTTTTTTGTATATACTGATTAATAAATCAGGTGAAAATGTTTTTTTTGCAAAATGTTTGAAAAATAGTTTGAAAACCTTTGTGAACATCTATTGAAAACTATTTTGAAAATATTTTGTTACATGTTTTCAACCTTTGTAAAAATGTGTGATTTGTAAAATTCATTTTCTTTATGTGAAATAAAAGATTTGAAAAATGATTTGCAAATGGTTTGAAAAATGGTTGCAAAAATATTTGAAAAACCTATATATATACTGTTTTGAAAGCCTTTGCAAAATGATTTTCAAATGTGTGTACATGTTTGTAAAAATGTTTCTAAAACTATTTTGGACTATAGTTTTCAAAAATTGTGTGAAAAGTTTATGTCAAATAAGTTTGAGGAATACTGACATCACACCAAAATCCACTATATAGATGTACTTATAAAATTGACCACTTGCCCTTGTAAATGCGTAAAATCCATTTCTTGTAAATATAAGAAGCACTCCCGTGTACATATTTTTAACCTAGATTTTAGCCAAAATCTTTTTGTTTCAAAAATCCCAAAACATTTGCAAAACTAAAATCCAAAAAACATTTGAAATATCTTTTTGAAAAATACAAAAAAAAAATGCATCTGCATACGCATGCATCATCTTTTCAAAAATCCATAAAAAGTTCAAAATCTTTGAAAAATGCATCACAAAAATATTTTCAGCATAGCATTGCATAGCATTCACATTTTTCGGGTTGAGTTTGATAGTTGAACAAGTCTACGTAAAATCCGGAGATTGGAGCTTGATTGGACCTTATAATCTACCTAATAACAGGAACCTTATAGGAACTGGGTTTGAGGTACTTCAGGTCTAGTTGACTTAATTCTTTGAGGATCACGGGACTTGGTTCAATGGATTCTTGACTGCCTAAGTAGAATATTTCGGAGCACACGCACGACTCTTGTTGATAATGACCTAACTTGGACACCTGCACCTTTCACATAGCTCTCCACGGATGAGATAGTGAGGAGGCAGCTTCCTTTAGCTTGGGGTAGCATATGAGGGTAGTACTTCTAGGCGGAACCTCTCTTCTTCTTATAGTGAAGGAAGTGCACCTCAACTTGGTCTAGTGGTGATGAAGGCTAAAGACAGAAGCCGTGGGTTGCAATAAAGCTTCAAAAGAGGGATAGTCTACTGGCTCAAGAGGAAAATTTCTTGTATATATGCTGCACCATGTAGATATGTTGTACAGATGCAATTGAAAAAAAAACTCCAAAAAAGTGGTGGGTCGGATTGAAAATTTAATAACCCCACCGGAGTGTATATAGTTCTATAAAGCAAAAGCTTATGGTATCCATGTTACATCTCATGAAGCCTGCAGCGGGAGACTTGGCTACACTGGCTGAGCTTCCAAAAGTCTATACTTCTTCCCCCTCTTCTTGAGCCAGTTGCACTTGAACTTAGAAGGGAATACCCCGCTTCTCGAGGAAAGAGTTGCTAGACCGAGGCATTAGAGTTACCAGGTTGGGGGAGGTTGTTTCTTTGTTACTTCTGAGGTGGGGAGCTACATATCACTTACACTGTACGAGTCAGATTCATAGTCGTAAGAGTTTGCGTATGAGTTGAAGTATATCTGACCTGGCTATTGAGGAGACTTGGACAGAGTTTTGGGATTCTCAAGGACTGTTGGATTTCAAACTTGGTTCTCATTAAGGTTCCGACCGCACTAAAATTCCAAAGGTCCGACTTAAGCTCCAAACTTTGATTTTTGTGAAGACAAGTTTGATAATTAAACTTAATCCAATTTTCTTCTTTTTCTTTTCTTTCTTTTTCTTTTGCACTCATTGCATAAGTGTTTGCTAGGGACTAGCAAAGGTAAAGTATAGGGGGATGATGAATCCACATTTCATCATCTTTATTCTATCATTTTGGCACCAAAAACCCTAGCAAATGCCTGTAAATAGCACTAAATAGAGCATCTTAGCATTCATGCATGTGCATCCAAACAGTGTGTAAAATACTGTAATTAAGGCCAAAATTATAGAATAAATAAAGAAAAGAAAAAGAATAAAATATTGTAAATATTTTATGACCCGAAACCCCGAGACCTAGGCATCTCGATGAATAGGTCGACAAGGAATAAAGTAGGGGGAGATAAGGTCAAAAACACAGTCCAAATACCTATACATTCTATTCATTTCTTATTCATTTTGGGACCTATTTTTGGTTCCACTTTTTATACATCAAATAAAGAAACTTTGTACATGAAAGTTGTAGATAATTTTATAAAGAAAAATACAAAATTGAGTTCACTCAAAAATAATGTACAGATAAAAAGTTATGGTCTAAATAAAAATCCAAAATCCCAACTTCCCAGACCCGTAACTCACAACTGATAACTCCAAATGTAGCAAACTCACCTTTAATTGTATATAGAAGAAAATAATCTAATTAAGGGTGGTGGTTTCGCATTTGGCGGAGCTACGGTTTGAAAGTTGAGTTTTGGACCCTCGTTGTATACTTGTACATATTAAAATATTCAATTTATTAATTATTTGTTATTTTTATAATTTTATATTTTTATAATATTGTAAATATTACTTATAATAATTATGTACATTAAAATAAGAATAAAAACCTAAATAAAAACCAAAAATAAAATACTTAAAAATAAAATACATAGGTACATTACCTATACATATACCTATACAAAACATACTTGTATTTTATTACCTATACAAAACATATCAGAAAAATAAAATAAAAATATATTTGTATACATAAAAGTATTTTATAATTTTATAAAATCATAAATAAAAATAATAATACCTAAATAAAAATAAAATACTTAAGTATATAGACATATATACCTAGAGGGGTATAAATGCAAACTTGTAAAAATATACTTCATAAAAATAAATAAAAATCACCATAAAATAATTTATAAAATAATAAACATTTTTTATGTTATAATAAAAAATTAATAAAATCGTTTACCGTTTTTAAATGATTTTAGAATACTTTTTTCCAGGCTTTTTCCTGGTTGGTCCACGTGGACCAACCAGGAGGGCTGGAGAGTTGACCTGGGTCAACTCTCTGACCCCTTGCCTGCTGCTTGTCAGAACGCCTAAGACCCCTACTTTCTCGATTTTTTTCGCCATGATGTGTTGCTCGAGGGTAGTCGATCTCTTCATGAAAGATGCTCACTGTAGATCCACCTAGCCCGCCGACCTATCAGATCTTCCCAGATCTTTGTGGTCCGCCCGTGATCGAGCCTCGAACATCGCGCCTCCACCATGTTCAAAAACCAACCCTCTTCTTCCTTTTCCCTTTGAACCAGCTTTGGGCGCCAAAAACCTTCGGGTGAGGGTCGAGGGCTAGTCTCCGGTGACAGGGGAATCCTCCCCCATCTCAGGCGAGGTGCGGCGAAGCACCTAGGGCTGCGTTCCAACTCCATCTCTGGCCACCGCCGTGAGGTCTCCTTCCTCGTGGTCAACGCCATTTGAGGGAAGTTTTCTTCTTGTTTTTCCCTTGTTTACCTCGCTGTTAGTGTTAGGATTAGTGTTTAAAGTTTAGTAGGCTAATCTGTCACTTGAAACCCCCCCGATTTCGACATCAAACACCTCGCCGGAGCTCTCGAGCTCCGGCCACCATCTGCGCCATTCATTTGCTGGCCCCGGGACCGTTTACTTCTGCTGGCACTTTCACTGCAGGTCCAGGTGCTGGAGAGCCTCGCTGAGGCTCGTTTTTGTTGAAGATCGCCGGAGAGGACAGCCGCCGCCGCCGCCCGCGCGCCGCCGTGCGCGCCTGTGCAGAACATGAACGTGGGGAAGGGGGCGCGCTACAGGCGCCGTCGGATTCGGCCTATTCGTCAAGGCCTTCCATCATCCGTCGGATCTCGGGCCACATCAGCCGTTGATCGCCCCCATCCAATCTAATCCTGGCCGTATTAACTGAAGGGGTATCAGCTCCCTGGGCGCCGACACGTGTCCCCTGAAGAATCATCAACGCCGTCGGATCCGCCCCCTTTACTGGGTATTTTGCAAGATCAACCCAGTGCCTTTTTGTATTTTATAATAGATCTAAAACCATTCATCTGTTGTCTATTATTGTTGAGACTTTTATCAAAAACCCCTCAGGCTTTTTGAATATTGCATCCGCGCCCTTACCAAGCGCGCGTGTCTCTGCACGTGGGCCTGGGATTTTTGCTGGCATAGCCTTCGCATTTTGTGAATTTGCTACTAGTCCAGAACTATTTTCTTTAGTACATATTTTTGTGGAACAATTGCACGCAGGCCCCTTGATTCTCTGATTATTACACATATGCCCCTGCCAGGCCTGTTTAGTGATGGGATGCTTGTTGGATTTATTTGAATGATCATTTCATATCCAAAAATTCTCAAATTTTGAAGTTAAGCTCCTGGACACGTGTACTTCCACGCCACTATTCTAGTTTTTGATTTTATTTCATTTTTATATTTATTAAATATCAAAAACATACTTTTTGTGCATTGTCTAGCTTAGAAAATACCAAAAAAATATTAAAACACCTCCAAAAAATTCCAAAAAAATCACCTAGTGTCTATTTTATCCTATTTTAGTGTCAGTCCAAAAATCATTAAAAAGATCAAAATAAAAACACTAAAATTTAAAAACACTCAAAAACTTCAAAAAAATATATAAAATAGTAGAAAATTTCAAAAATCAAAAACTCAGTTTCTGTTTGTTCCTTATTTTGTCCTTCTTATTTGAAAAATAGTGTGAAAATTTTGAGCTACTGGTTGCTATTTTTAAATCTCATTTTATTCACAGCCAGCCTTATTTGCACTGTTTTGCTTTATTTCAGTATTTAAAAATACCAAAAACACCTTGAAAATTTTTCAAAAATCACAAAAACAGTAAAAAACCCTAAAAAGACTAAAACAATTTGTTTCTGAATTTTTGGTAATTTTTACTTAGTTTTATAAATATTTTAGCTTGCCTTCTATTATATTGTCTTTACTTTCCAATATTGAAAAAGAAATATAAAATATAAAATACAAAAAGAAAATACAAAATCAGTAAATTAAAATCAAAATACAAAATAAAAAAATAAAATAAAAAAAATTAAAAAATTAAAAACCCACAAAAATACCTTTGCTTGCTTGCTTAGTGTAGACATATCACACACACATACTTGTGCACATTTTGTGAATTGGGATAATTACACCCATAACCCTGAGTAATTTTGCAATCTCAATCATAACCCTGTATAATCGCGAATTACATGAGAAACCCCGAGTAATGCTTAACTCTTACATGACATAACCCTATGTTAGGATCCGTTTGATTTAGCCGTTATACTTGACGGTTTCCGTCAAAAAAGACCAAAATACCCCAGATATTTATTTTTATTTGCAAAACAAGCCCCCAACCCCTCTCCCCAGTTCAACCGACCTCCCAGCCAACCACCGTCCTGAGAGGTTCCAGTACTCTTTGGCTTTGCCTGAACCTCCCCGACCTCCAGGAACCACCTGGGAAGCCCCGCCCAACCTCCGCGACCTCCACTCAATCTCCGCACCCGCACCTCCACTCAATACCTCTGTTCCGGTTCTAAGCTCCTCAAAGCAACATCACACTTCCACCGCACCGATCCTTCTACAATCTACAAAAAAAATCACAAACTGTTCAGCCCACCCCCGCCAGGACGACCTGCACCCACGACCTCCAACGACACACGACGGGAGGTGGAGTGGCGTTCACGGTGGTGCAAAGTCAATTGGGATGAGTCCGATCGAAATATTGGCGATGGCGTGATGACTGGGCTGCGAGCGTGTCAAGGCTTCGCCCGGTGGGAAGGAGATGGGCGGTTGATTAGTGAACGATGCTCTAGGAGATGAAGGCAGAGAGTAGATGGCCCCGTTGCTGTTGGAGAGAGGTGCTTCCAGAAGAGGCGTGACATGGGTTTCCTCCTCGCGGTGGCGAGCTGGGCGGGGACTGGACCTTAGGCGACACACTCCCGAGGACGTCGTCGTCGTGGCTGCGAGGCAAGACGAAAGGTAGTGCGTCTAGGTGTTGACTGTGGCACGGAGAGGAGTTGTTCGCAGAGTGGACGGAGGGAGGTTGTGGCGAGGTGGAGCGCACCTGCATGCAGGAGGACCACTGGAGGGGAGGTAGCGGGCTGTAGATGATCCCGATGCGTGGAGGAGGATTTCTTGACTCTGGTGGTCGATGTGTGGACAAGATGCTACTGGAGTCCTCACCGGAGTGGTGGAACTACTCGACTGGGGAGTGCTCCTGGTTATAGCCTCAAGCACGCGGTGGTTTCACGTGAAGCTTCAGGAGCTTCTTGGAATAAGAAGCTGTGTCAGGAGGTTCCTCCTCCTGAATCACACCGCCGGAGATGTTAGCTGCAGGCGGTTTTCGCTCAACAAATTTCCACGAAGCTGTCACCTCTCGTCGGTTGGAGCTCAGCCCTCAATCTCTTAACAGATAGCGGATGGTGTGAATCGGGGCGGGGATCGACTTTTAAAGGAGGTTGGTCGAGAGGCCGAAGGTTGCATGAGAGGTGCGGTTGGTGCGGGTGATTGCAGATCATGGAGAGGAGAGGGGTTAGAGGTCGAGTTAGATTAACCCAATCATTGGGTTGAGTTAATGAGATAAAGTAACGGAAGGTTATAGATGTAAGACGGCGCACTTATTAAGGGTCCTGAGCGTAATTCGCGATTATACAGGGTTATGATTGAGATTGCAAAATTACTCAGGGTTATGGGTGTAATTATCCCTTGTGAATTACCCTGCTTGCTCCCTGTGTTCGAACTCTCTGCATACTTGTCACTATACACCATTTGTGCAGAGTTAAAAATAAATTTTAACTCCACATTATTTCTAATTTATTGATCTTTAGTGTGGGTTAATTGTTGATTAAATTCAGATTTTGATTGGTCGACACTTCGACTGTGTTCCCGCCTTGTGTGGAACACAAGACCGGTCGATTTCCGAGTTTATCACTCATGCATAATGGGCGCATACCTATTTGAAAAGCTTCTTTTTTCAAAGAAAATAATATGACATCATTTAGTCTATGCTATCAAACAACAAGAGCAAAAGAAGATACACATTAAAGATCATTGTCACCACCTCCACCTCTTCTACATCGATTTCACTTCATCAATACAACATCCTTGTTCCTTCTGATATGGTTGCGCTTGAAGGTAACAACACGATCAGCATGTCTCCCATTCACATGTTCTTAATAAGAAATGAATAGGTTAATATGCAATAAATTACGCATACACACACGCATTCAAACACATATTACTCAGATAAGTAGCTCACTATTTTCTCTTTGGAATGAAAAGAAATTGGAGGATGTCCTAAGCTATACACTATATGATAAATCAATATCAATCGGCACATTATTACGAGGACATGTCGAGGACATGTTATCACAAGTCCTTTTGCAAGGACATTAGGAGCACTGTCCACATCATATATATTCACAAATAACATGAAAGAGGCATGGGAATGTGAATTTCAAATTGATGGTGAGGACCATTGCGAGGACATTGCTAAGTGTCCTTACAAACAAATTTAAACAAATCGAATTCATTATTATCTTCCTCATTTCATTCAAATCTCTATCAATTTCTTTTTCTCTATGATAATTCGTAGACGATGTCACAATCTACATCATCGAGTTTCATCATAGTGGAGCATGCTAGCAACATCCTTGACATCCTCTTAGCAAGTGATAACTAGGTATGGTCTCTCTCTCTCTCTCTCTCTCTCTCTCTGTGTGTGTGTGTGTGTGTGTGTGTGTGTGTGCGTGCGTGCGTGTGTTTGTGTGTGTGTGTGTGCGTGTATTGTTCATTTTTTTATGTTGCTCGATGAACCTTAAAATTAAGAGTTTTAGTAGTGAATTTTATTGTGTTGCTCTCAATTCGAATTATTAAACATTTTTTATGTTTTCTATATTTAGTTAACCTGGTATAGAAGGTTCGGGGTCGAATTCAGGGAGGTAAACTGGTAAAGCTAAGTTGTGATGTAGATTTATTTAGTTAGAGGTTTCCTGAATTTTTATGGATTTTAAAAGGATTTTATGATTTTTTAGTTATTTAGGTATTTTTGTTCTTTTTATATCGTTATGATTATACCAAACAAGTATTACATTTTATATTTTTAACATTTCCATATTATAATTTTTATTTTTTTTACTAATTTTTAATAGTGGAAAATGTTTATGTAAGGAAGAAATGTAAGTACAAGTGATTTTTTTATTTTTAAATATGCATAATATACTTAAAATCTAAGAATGAATTTAATCTTTTATTTTATATTTATTTTTTTGTTTATGGTGATTTTTGAAGTATTTTTATTATTTTTTATTTTTTATGATTTTTTATATTGATTTTAAGTATAAACTAGATTTTTTTCAAACAAACTAGTGTTTGCCATTTTAAAATAGTAAATAGTAAAGAAACATATTGGTTTTATTTTTAATATGTAGAATATTTCAAACCTTTATTTTGTATAGCATACATATTTTATAGAATCTTCACATGATTTATTATGATTTTATAATTTTTAGAACTTTTAATTATTTAAATTTTAGAAATTTTATTTATATTTTTATTTTGGGAAATGTTTTAATGATAAAAAAGGCAACTAATATAATTTTATGAGTTATTTGAATTTTATGGATTTTCTTAAATTGAAATGTAATCTATTTATGTTTTTTATTTATCAAATTAAATAAATGATTTTTAATTTTTTGAACTGAAATAGTACAATATAGAGTATATTATATATTTATAACTATTTTCATTTCATTTTTTATTATTGACATATTATTTAGTATAGAAATAATAGTTATATTTCATAGTTTGTAATAGAGGGATATAAGCACATTTACATCAAAATAATGTTGCCCTTGATAAAAAATAGAAAATATCGGGTGTAATCACGCAAAAACACCATGAAACACGTGAATAATCACATGCATCAGCTTAGGTCAGATTTGTTAATAATTCGTAAAAGATTGGAGGTAATGATCGCAAAATATCCCATAGGTTATGTGCAGTGCACATGCATGTGCTTAGTCAATGTACAGTGGAGATAGGCCGTGGAGATAGGCCGGTCCATTAGAAGATTTAAAGGTTTAATATATATTATCATGTTGATTAATTGTGTTGATAAAGTCTAGTGAAATTTCTTCATTTAGAACACAATCTATAGAAAATTATATTGTCAATGTGTTTCGTTCTTTAGTCTAATACATGAGTTTTAGATAGGCTTACAATACTTGTATTTTCACAAAATATCTTAACTATGTTGAATTTTAATCCAAAATCATTTGAGGTTTGTTTCATCCACAATACTTGCGAACATGCAAGAGAGGTTGATATGTATTCATCTTCTATTATTGTTATTAAGGCTACACAATGTGTTTCTAGAGAATAAAGAGACATGAGCATTTCCAAGGAAATGATACACACTAATACTCTTCCTATAAGTAATACTTCCAGCATGACGAACATCATTATATGATTTTATTTCAAGGTGCGATGATCTAAGATAATACAAGCTATAGTTAAAATCCTTTTTATAGCTTTTAAGTGCCTTTATTTATAGTTAGTTGGAACCTATCATAAAGACGAGTACTAAAAAGTATGTTCGATATGCTAGTCGTAAGATACAATAATGAACCAATCCTACCTCCGTGTTAAGTCCCATAAATATCCTCACCTTTTCATCTACATCAATCAACGCTTGAGCTTCCATTTGTGTGTGTGTGTATGTAAAAATGTATAGGGTTAAATAAGGATGCCCCTGGGGGAGCTAACTTGGCTCCCCCGCCCCATTTTTCATCGTTTTTTTATATTTTGAAAATTTCTTTTGTGGAATTTTCATCACTATATTCCTTTGTTATGTCATTCAAATTTGTGTGAAACAGATATTCCTACAGCCTCCATCCAGTCGGGGTCAATATTAGCAATTCGATTACCGTTAAAAAATGACTGTCTGGATGAAGGTTGTAGGAGTTTCTGTTTCACGCGAAATTTGAATGACATGATAAAGGAATATAATGAAGAAATTCCACAGAAAAAATTTCAAAAAAACTATGAAAAATGAGGTGGGGAACCAAGTTAGTTCCCCCAAGGGGGCAGCTCCATTTAACCCTATATACGGTAAAATGGGGTTGCCCCTATGGGGGGGCTATCCTGGCTCCCTTCGCCCCATTTCGTCCGACTTTTTTATTTTTTTAAAAAAAAATTGTTTCTGTGGATTTTCATCAATATATACCTATATTATGTCAATAGAATTTCAAGTGAAACAGAGATTCATGCGGCCTCCATCTAGACGGGGTCATTTTAGCAATTCTGTTACCATTAAAAAATGATTGTCTGGATGGAGGTTTTAGGAGTCTCTGTTTCGCATGAAATTTGAATGACATAATATAAGAATATAGTAATGAAATTCTACGGAAGAAATTTTCAAAAAAATTAATAAAAACGGATGAAATAAGGCGGGGGAACCAAGTTAACTCCTCCTAGGGGGCATCCCCATTTATATACATACATACGTACATACAGAGGAGTGATCCTATGAGGGTCAAAACACCCACGATTGTCAAAAAAAGGGGGTTGAAAGCTGTCAGATGTATAGTGGAGGAAGTAGTCATAGTCTTTCTCAGGTATTGGTCTCACTTTCTGAACTAGCTAAGGAAGAAAAAAGATCCCTTTTCACATCACAGGAATGGAGGCAGGTATTCGACTTGAACCACAAAAAAAAAAGGTGAACGAAAAACCAAACGGATTACTGACAGAACAAGCAGGTTACTAATAGCAGAACAAGCAAGTTACTGACAAGAACAACAACTCACGAGCCTGCGTAGCGGGCGGAAGCGGAGAGGATAGGGATGTCAATCTGGGGTCTACCCATTGGGTACCTGACCCAAACCCGCCCCATTTAAGGACCCGAAACCCGCCCCATTTACTTTTGGACGGGTTTGGATTTTGAATTGACTACCCATGCGGGTATGGGTATGGGTTTTGGGATTGCCTTGTGGGTATCCGAACCCGAACCCGCCCCAAACCCGAATAAAAATAAAGATAGATGTGTGTATTGCATTTTAATCAAACTAGCCCCAAATCTATTTCATATCTAATATGTTTCGATCTACATATATAAATATCCAACTCAATTTTCTCTTCTCCATTCATTTATTCATATTCAACTAACTTTTTATATCTTCAATAAATAAAAACTATCAATACAAAAGAGTTAAACACTTAACATATATAAACCTTTAATGTTCTCTATGTATTGCACATTTTTATGAATCGTCATATTACACGAGCTCACTCTATTTTGTCTACTGTGAAAATATTGTGGGTACCCATTGGGTACACGGGTATCCGACGGATATATGGGTACCCGCTAGAAATTACCCGTTTAATAAATGGGCGGGTATGGGTAGTGATATCATAAATGGGTATGGGTTTGGGAATAGTAATACCCGCCCCAAACCCGACCCGCTGACATCCCTAGGAGAGGACAACCTGTGAGAGTATGAGCAGTGATTTTGAACCACTAGATTCAACCAAGAGAGAGAAGGCAATATATATATATAGAGAGAGAGGTAAATGGGGCTGCCCCCAGGGAGTAGCCAACTTGGCTACTCCCACCCCTATTTTTCCCTCATTTTTTTATTTTTTTGGAAAATAAAAATTTGTATATTCATCATTATATCCCTCTCACATTTTATTAAAATTTCGTCAGAAACAGAGACTCCTACGGCCTCTATCCAAACATGGTCGATTTAAAAAATCCTGCGACCGTTAAAAAAATGACGTCTGGATGGAGGGCTTAGGAGTCTCTGTTTCTGATGAAATTTTAATAGAATGTGAGAGGGATATAATGATGAACACACAAATTTTTATTTTCTAAAAAAATGAAAAAATGAGGGAAAAATATGGTTGGAGTAGCCAAGTTGGCTACTCCCTGGGGGCAGCCCCATTTTACCCATATAGAGGTAAATGGGGCTGCCCCCAGGGAGTAGCCAACTTGGCTACTCCCACCCCTATTTTTCCCTCATTTTTTTATTTTTTTGGAAAATAAAAATTTGTATATTCATCATTATAGGTAAATGGGGCAAATAATTTGGTATTCATTGTCATATCTTCCATAGTTAAATGTGTAACCACAATTAATATTCGATACTTATTCCTTTAAATTCGCTATAATATCATATCGGTTTCCATAATCCTGGGAATAATGAATAATGTAACAACGATTTTCCATTTACTTTTTATTCTAATAATTGTTTAAAATTAAACTTAACAAAAATTAATATAAATTTTAATGACTAAATCATCGTTACATGAACCTTCAGTGATAAATATGACAATTGTTTCTAAGTGCAAAAATATTGCTCAATATTTGGCATCGGAAAATATGGCAACGAAATTATTCATTATCATAGATTATTTTTTTCTAATATAGCTATAAAACTAGGGATGGACATGGGCCGGGCTGGGTCGGGCCCTAGCCCATTTAAAAAATTCGGGCCTTGGGCCAGGCCCGGACCTGCAAATTTTTTTCCTGTTTGGTCCAAGCCCAGGCCCGACCCAATTTCATTGGACTGGGCCGACCCATCTATTGGTGCTAGGTCCATGGAAGAATTGATTTACTACATGGATTATTTTATTTGGTCTGACCATGGAAGAACTTGAATTTTTTTTATTTATATCAGCAGCTTTATGTAGTAGTAGATTAACTTAGGCCACCGTTGTTTTCTTTGTAATCTGTAGTTTGCAAGTAGCTTAGTTGTTTAAAGTAATGTTAGTGTTGTTTACAAATTTGTATCCTCTCGCCAGTGCATGACTCGCAGTTATGCTATTGAACTACAAGTTATACTTTTTTGTAAAAGCATATTGGTAACAATGTTTGTATGAATGGTACATTCTTTTGAGTCTTGATTTTCAGTTCTTAAGGCGAATTTTCTTGTGATTGAACCATTAGTTTGAGTTGATCTGAATTTGACCATTTCTTTTCTGATAAGTATGGTTTTAGCTTGAACATCTCTCTCTAATAGCTATAAACCTCCTAATGAGAGGTGAACCGATCATCGATCACCATCTTGTAACCCGCGAGTCCCTGACCATCCTATACATATATCTCTCTCGAGTTCTCTCTTTTTAGAAGGCCATCCACGACGTACCGTGAGCCAAACAATTGATCTGGTGGTAAAGCAGTGGCTCTCTCAAACAAAAAACCAAGGCTCGAATCCCCCAACCCCCTTCTACAAGAAAAAAAGATACTGAGTAAGGGTATGACCCTGACTATCTAAAAAAAGATAAATTACCGAAGGGTTTACAATTACGAGGTAAGTGTTGAAAAAGATCTTGCTAAAGATATTGTGAAATTTTTGATCATGTACTATAACACTTCATCAACAACATTGTCCACGCCTTTACATGAGAATGATCGTTGTTACGATTATTGTCATGAAAACTTTGGTTGGACGTATATAATCAATAATGATGAAACCACAGATCTACACATATATCTTCGTTGACTTTTTTATTGTGATCCCGACGTCTCTTAAACGTGGAGAATATATGTCCCATTGAAATATCACAATTAATATAAGTCGTATAAATTTAGGGTCAACTGCCCTCCTTGAGCCATAATACCATATATACATGAACCAAGGTCGACTAATATATTTTTTGTTATATAAGGTTGATGGTCGTTATCTCACATTAATTCTATTGTGGAAATCTTAGCTGAGATGTTCCATTGAGTGTATCATTTTAAATTGGAAATATTATTATTCCAAAGTTAGAACAAAATTTTATGATAAACATAAACTTGTTGGAAATGCATTGATCCAGATGTTTAGTCGTTAGGACATGGACATTTTATAAATGAGATATTTACACTCATAATCCTGAGTAATTTCATAATTATCCCAAGAACATTGTGTGATCACAAATTACATACAGAACCTTGAATACTCACTCCATCTCGCACTTATAACCCTCCGTTAAGTTGTTATGTTAACTCAACAACTCGTATGAGTTAATCTAACAACATCACATCTAAAGGTTGTTATTTATTCTCTCTTTTTTATTTTTTTATATTTTAACAAAAATAACCCAATACTCACACCTCTTCCTTCTTCCTCCCCTCCCCTTCTCCTTCTCCATCCTCCTCCTCCTCTCATCCCACAACAGCAGCCTTGCCAACACTCTGACAACACTCCTTGACTTCCTCTCCCCTCTTAGCTCTGTCGCCATCCCCTTCGATGCCTCGACTTTCGTCGTCACATGCTCCCCCACCCCCTCTGCCATCCCTTTCTCATCCCCCTCATCCATCCCCTCTACATCCAATGACCTCCACCCACATCGTCGCCCCCCTTCCACACCCCTACGCCCCCTGCTTTAGCAACCTCCACCCCACCGTCGCCCGCTTCCACCCACCTCCACCGCCCCCCTCCAGCGACCTCCACAGCCACTGCCGCCCCCTTTTACCCCCACTCCGCCCATGCCTCCAGCGACCTCCACCCCCACGCTGCCCCTTCCACCCCCATGCTGCCCCCTTCCAACCCCCCCCCCCCAAGCGACCTCCACCCCTACCACTGCATTCCTTCCATCCCCCTCGTCCTCACTTCCACATCCCCTTTTCAGCCCCTTTCGCATCCCCTCTGTCCCCCGCCTCCAATGCCCTCCACCCCCTCCGCCGCCACCCTCCATCCCCCTCTGCAGCCACCTTTCCAGCCCCCTCTTACATCCCCTCCATTCCCTGCCTCCAGCCCCCTCAACCCCCTCCGTCGTCGTCTTCTAGTCCCCTCGTCTAGTGGCGTGAGAATGGATTTTTGGAAGGTTGCCTGACACTGGAGGTGGGGATCCAAGGTTGTCGACAACGAGGAAGACGCTCTATGCTGAGGGAGATGTGGTCATATTTCGGAAATGTGATTTTGTTCGAGGGGTAAAATTGTCCAAACTAATGGAATCGGTCAGAGTTAGCTGCAGAAATGGATGAAAGTTGACGCAGGGTTATGTCATGTAAGGGTTAAGCATTATTCGGGATTGCGGATGTAATTTGAGATTATACAAAATTCCTAGAGTAATTATGAAATTACTCGGAGTTATAGATGTAAATATCCCTTTAGAAAAAGGGTTGAACTGGTTGTCCCGAGATTTAAATTATAAAAAAACGACAATACCGGTAGCAATAAATATTTGACTTCGATCTCAAGGAAATGGTGATCTTTGGCTTCGATCACATCAAAAGTCGCAACCTCCGATCAAACATTCAAAATTAGAACATGGGGAGGGGGTTGACTTTGGTAAGGTTTGGTTAATGAGTTCACTGAACAAATACCAATAGCTTGGATTCTTCATAAATGCGATTTGGATGTGAAGGGATGGTCATTATCTTGATCGATTGACACCATTTGAAGCCTTCGTTGCCTGGTTCGCAATCTCCATTTGAGATTCAAATTTAGCTGTGGGCCCATCCAATGTTGCGTGTTCGACAACACGAGTGTCACGTTGTAGTGTCGAAAAGATTGACACTGTAAGAAATTTGATCTAAGTCAACGAATAATTTAAATATTTATTGTCATATATTCAGATGATAAAGATTTAATAATGATATTATTCTTTGTCGAATCATCTTTTGCACTTATAATTAGTAATGAATGTCATATTCATTATCAGAGATTTGTATAACAATGATTTTTCCGGTGACTTATTCATTAATACTTATATCAATCGTTGCTAAATTTGTGACTATTAGAACAAAAAGTCAGCGAATCAGTTGTTATGTAATTCGTTTCGAAGAGTATATCAACGAGTACGATTATTCATTACGAATTTTAAGAAGTAAGCAACGAATGATGTTCGTTGTTATATATTTAACTGTGGAAGATATAACAATATATATTAAATTATTCATTGTCTTTGGTCAATTTTACGGTAGGATAGATGCATATACATTTCTGGTTTCCCATTCACCTCCCTTGCCACTAAAGATTGCTATAGTAACAACGATTATATATTGCATGTGTGATCAAAATTTGTATCGATCATTGCTACATTTAAGTAGAAGTAGTGATTATACAATGAATAATGAATAATATTTGTTGTTATATATTTCACAATAGGCAATATAATTCTAAGATATATGTCATGTAATCATTTTCATTGTATTGATCTCACCTCGAATCGAATCATGGAGGATATCCTTTTAATAAAGTGCCTTGAGAATTAATATTAATCTGGTATTTCATTGATGTTAAATTTAGTGATTAGAAGAGATGGTATAAATCAATCGAGCCAAATTTGGAATATGAGAATAAGAAATCGGGAAATTTTACTGATGCTTAATTAGGAAGTAGGCGATCAAGGTAGGTTTGATTGTTACTTCCAATTGATCTTGAATTTGAAAAAAAATATGAGATATTTTTTGAAATAGTCTCGAGTGCAATTGGGCCAGCCATGGGTCTATCTATCAAGACCTACTTGGCCTGATGTTGAAGGTAAGATCTAGTTGAGATGGGCATTCGATTTGTTTGGGTGGGTTTGGGTTATTCGATTTGGTTTGAATTCGATTTGAGTCGAAAAATAACACATCACCCAAACAAATTAGATTGAATTGAGATATTTGGGTAAGGGATTTGAGCTAATTGGGTTGGGATAGACCAAATTACCCAGGTGAAAAGTCTATTTAATTTAAGGCCTAATAGTGATGGGATGATTGATATATGAAAAAGGATGCCAAAATAAGCATGTATCAAGCTCGATAGAAAAGAAGAAGGTTGAAGGAATCAAGATCAACATGGGTGAAGAAATCTTTTGCAAGGCACTCCTTTGTCATGTAAAAACACCAAAAAATATTATAGAATTAAAAAATCTATAAAAAAATAAAGTTTCTTCCTTTATCTACAACTAAAATTTCCTTATAGATAGGTAGAACAAGTACAGTAGGATACTTTCAGTACAACCTAAATTAGCTAAATACTAAATTGCGCTTTTTGTTTGAGAACGGATTGTATAATATATGTCAGTAAACTACATCGAAATAGGAGACAAGCGAGCAACAAACTTGCGCCGCTAGTTCTTTTTGAACTGCAAAACCAATTCCCATAAACATTGCATCCATAGACTTAGGAACCACAACATTACTGCTCAAGACTTTTTGGAACCTCTTATAAAGTTCAGCAACTTCTGGTGTTAAGAAATCAAAAGTATCAAAATCAAAAGTGATAAAGGCATGTTGACTCCCAATGCACGTTTTCTAGTGTTTCACCACTTTTGATGAGACGGCTTTAAGGGAAAGTGATTCAACTAAAGTGTTTGTCTAACAGCTATCAAGATCGCATTCTGTTTATGGTCTTAAAGAATGACCAGAGTTGTGTAACGAATGGATTCTCATGTTTAAACTGTTGGTGGACTAAGTGTAATTTGATTCTTAGGTCATACCGTCTTGTTGAGCTGTAATCTGACTCGCAACTTTCATCATTGACTCACCTTCGTGCTGAACTGCGAGGCTTTTAAGGGTAAAACTTTACTATTGTCTTGATGAATGGCTGGAATGTGTAACTATTGAACTGGCACTGAAATAAATATGTGTTATTTTTTTGGTTCTCCGATTTCCTTAGCTGAAATCTGATGAGTAACCTTCTTTACTGCGTAAGCAGAGTACTGAACTGTGAAGTGTCCAAACACGGATTTGATTGTTGTTGCAAGAAGTAGATTTAGTTCGAGTAACGGTGATGGTCGGCTGAAATTGCCAAGGAAGCATAAGATTGTGTTTTCTTTGATGTGATTATTGATTAAGATTGTCATTGTGAACGGATGCAGTGTAGCAGAGCAGCCCTTTGGTATTTGGGGAAGGGTCTTGGGGGTGGAGCTCACAGGTTTTCAAGATTTAAGTGCTGAACAAGAAGCTTGATTTGATCGCATATACTTTTATTCTGTGTTCTCCTTGTTTCAGAATGTTTGCTTAAATAAAGCCAGGTTTTGTTTGAGTGATTTGAAAAGCCAAAAGTCATTTGCTGAGAAAAGTAATGAAATCTTAAACCTGAGAATGTGTTTTTCCCAGTGTTTTTAAATCTGACCGGACCGACCGGTTAGACCGGTACAACCGGTGAATCAGGCATGGGCTAGACCGATCAACTGGTTTAGTTCGATTATTCCAATTTTAATAACTCGTTTGGTTTAACTTATTTTTTCAATCTGGTTTAACCATGTTCAACCGAAGTTGAACCACATTTAATATTTAAATTATTTAATAAATCTTGTTGGTAGGAGGAGTTGAACCCTAGACATTTGGATACCTATTTCACACTTCTAACTAACTACACTAACACAACATTTTCCATGTATTGGGTATTAAATATAATTAAACTATTATCATGTTATAGAGTATCTAGTCCAAATAATATATATATATAAGATATGTATGATATTTGATGGTGCATAAGAAAAATACTTTATGTATAGTGTGAAATATATACATGATCCATGTATTTTATATATATTTCAAGAATATTTAAGTGCATATTATATATATATATATTATTTCATTTCGATTTGATTAGCCTGCTCGGCCACTTTTTTTTCAACGGTCTGGTTTAATCCGGTTTTAAATAATGATGACATCATCATCCGGTTGAACCGGTTTGATTACATGGTTCGACCCGATCCGACCATTTCAGCAAGGTTTTCATTTCGGTGTCCGATTCGATTTCAAAAATCTTGGTTTTTCCTTTGATTCACTTGTGTTGTTATTGGACTAAGATTACTTTTAATTTAGTAACCTCTTGATCAGGACTGTGATCTAGTTAGAAAGTTTGTGTTCAAGCTATTTTGGGCCTTGCTTCTTGTATTAAAAGGTCTGATTTGTGGCAGCTGAGTTTTTCATATGTGGGTCGATTAAGTATGCGGGTAGAGTGGATTATTAGAACTTAACTAAGATTAACTAAAAAGGGGTGGATTTGATTGGTTATTTCATTATTTGACCCATACACCTTCACCCTTATTCTGTTGTTGAAAACAAAGAGTTGGATTGGATTGTGTGAAACCATCACCGTGGTTTTGCCTTGTAGTGCCTGGATACAAAAGTTGCATGTCTAACCTGCCTCTAATTCAAATGCAAGTTAAGTATTTTAATTAAGTGGGAAAATTCCCGTGTTTGTCGCTGCAAATCGACGTGACTTGCTCTATGCTAAGTTAGTAATTTTAATGCATTAATCTGATGTTCGATGTTGCAACAAACTTTTCAAATCACTTAATTACCTTAATTATCCTCGTTAACGGGAACAAATCAACCACCGCTAAAGCATATGATAAAGAAGACAATATTACGACCATCTATCACCTCTCGAGGTCACGACCAATGGAGGAGACTCCTTATTAGAGGCGAGAGAAGTGTTTGGAACAATTACGTAATACGCCATCACTAGAGCATGAAAGAATAAAATAAAAAAAGGCAATGTCCGTCCAACCTTCACGACTAATGGAGAAGAAGATAGACGAAAACACCTACAACACTCTTTGTGTCCTCTCTCTCTCACTCAATTTATGTGTATGATGTCAATGACTTCGCTTTTTAATTTATAGTCCAAGTATATGATCTATAGCCTACTCCTATAAGGACTTCACAAAGAACTTAGAATTAGGAGTTTATAACTCTTTTTCATATTTCTAATTCTAATAATCTCCTCTTTGAGTTGAATTTCACCGTAATCTCTCACTTGACCTTGAATTTGTACTAATCCATATTCATCATCCACAAGCATTTTACGGAAGAACACCATCTTTGGGTGTCACGTCGGTCTCGGGATGTCATTTTTTTGCCTCCTTTCATGCATCCACAAATAAAAGATTTGTGCATTTTAACATGGCATCTTTCATATAAAGCAATTTGTTATCTTATGGTAAAGCAAATCCACACTGGCTTCTTCTCTTTCTTGCACGCTCCCATAACAAAATATTGATAATATTTTGCTATCCTCTTACACTTCTTGCTTGAGAAATAAATAGTCTTATCGTTTGCCATGGCCTTTATCTAGAGTGTGTATATCTTGTTTGGCATCTTCAATCCTTGCATCATCGTGCATGGTCCTCTATTCACTTTGAAAACTCCCCTATCAAACATGCAAAAATCGCATTGACAAACTCCTTTCATGTAATGAACTTCTCCGCTTTATATCTTGTGATTGTATCATCATTGCATTCAAGTATGTGTATAATAGCTCCCTCAACGAGATTAGATGATATGTTAAGTTTGGCAATCATGGACATTCCTACTTCTCTCTTGAGCATGCTAACAAGTCTCCCTTATATACTGCAGTGAAATCATCTTGGTCTAAATTTGAATTGCAGTTTTTCTACTTCATTTTCTCCATCTCCTTCTTTTTTTCTTCTGTTTATGTCTCGTATAATTAACTTATCTTATTATCATCCTTATCATGATAAAATCAATTGATGAGTTCGTAACTTAGAATGACCATTGACCTTCGTCTCCGTTGATACGAACATCTACTCTATATTTTTCAATACAAATCCTTCATCGTTTGTTGCATTAATTTTAGGCCTCCATTGAGATTCATTCACAGTAACTAAAGGAATTGTTTTCTCCAATGTGATCATTATTTGGTGTTAGTTGGCATTGAAATTCCTCTCTACTGTAAGTTCTGAGGCAATTGGTGAAATAGCATTTGAAAAAGAAGACTCGCGATGTGATAAAGATTAGTCACATTTATTGACCACCAGAAAAAGAAAAAGGTAAAAAGAAAAACAAGTATTACTCACTTTGCCCGATTTCTCTCCTCTCCCTCTCTCCTCTCTCTCTCTCTCTCTCTCTCTCTCTCTCTCTCTCTCTCTCTCTCCTCTCTCTCTCTCTCTCTCTCTCTCTCTCTCTCTCTCTCTCTCCTCTCTCTCTCTCTCTCTCTCTCTCTCTCTCTCTCTCTCTCAAATTTTGTGTATGTAGTAAATGACTCCGTTCTTCGATTATAATCTAATTACAAAATCCAAAATCCTATCCCCTCTAATGATTTTCCATGAAAAAAGTCATATTTCTATGAGGATTAGGAATATGATTCCCTTAAGGGGAGTTTGGTAGAGGAATACGAGAAGGGATAAGGAGAGAATGTTGGATAAGGGATTATTTCTGTTCGGTTGGATGGTTTTGATGAGAAATGAAGATGAATAAGCGATACTTATTTGTTATTGTATGTTTGGTACGATGGAGGAGGTGCATTGAGGTTATGTTAGATAAGTAGTGTTTATTTGTATTTTTTGCGTGAGAGAGGCCGATGACAAAGGGTAACGAGGGAAACCTTATCTCATCTTGATTGTAAAACCAAAACATTGACTGTCTATGGATGACTAAGAAATTGGAAGAATGAGAAGGAATATCTCTCCTTATTCCTCAAATCAATTCACCCTTAGGACTCTTATTCCTTACATGAGTCCATGTTTTGTCCATGAGGACCCTCTTTTCTAACATTGTGTTCTTCGATCTTGTAGGTTGCCTCATAGAATTCCTTTCTTCTCCATGTGTATTCACATTTTGTTCTTGTGGAGCATTCTCTCATGACAACATAGTCTATTGTCAGCCAGAGCGTTTCATCAAGATCGAGCAGTTCACACGAATTTTATGTTTTGGTAGCCCTTTGCGTGTGAACCGCTCAATCATGATCGAACGATTCTAACGATATTGTAGGCCTATGCAGGATCCGCTCCGATTCTCTCATTCGCTCCCAGAAAAGCCTCCACGGTAGAGGGTGAGGAGGTTCTCTAATAGGGTGTTGTTTATGTAGATAAGAGACTAGAGTTTCAATTGCTATCCTCTACGCTGAAGAAATTTTACTTATGGTGTGTTTGGATAGTGGGTTAGGTAGGGTTAAACTGATCGGGGGTAATCCATTTTTGTGTTTTGGTGTTTGGATAGAAGGTTAAACTGAGGGTGGATTTGTAGTAGGGTGGAGCATTGGGTTGGGTCGGCCCGAACCTGACCCTGACCCGACCGCAAAAGCCCGAGCCCCGCCCGAACCCGATGTACAAATGGGTTGGGTCCGGGTCCTCATTTTTCAAAAATATTATGCTGGGGTCGGGTCGGACCCGAACCCAAAGTACAAATGGGTCGGGCTCGTACCCTCATATTTCAAAATATCATATTAGAACTAAATTAGGGTACACTGATTTATAGTCACAATATATCCAATATTTTCTTCATCCATCAATAGTAATATTATATCGTAACAATACATCAAATTTTCATGTGTTATGGATGAATTATATCCATAACAATAAATTGGAATCAAAGTGCAACTTCATGGAATCAAAACAAGTGTGGGTTGAGCCCGGTCTGAGCCTGAGCCTGAGCCTGACCTGAACCCAAGCCCGATCCTGCGGGCCTTAGGCCGAGCTTGGGTCCTCAATTTGCCGAAAAAGCGGGCCTCAACTCGGCCTAAGGCCCACGGAAAATTGATGGGCTCGAGCCGGACTTTCTCGGGTTGGGTCAAGTCGAGCCCAATGCTCCACCCTAGTTTGTAGTGGGTTTATTATGATATGATTGTATTGAAGTTTGAAAAAGTATGTAGTCATTGTGATGTGATTGTATTGAAGTTTGGAAAGTGAGTATAAGTTGAGTAGTTTATAATTTTTACATGATATGATGGTATGATATAATATTTTTTGAATAGATAAAAAATGATTTATTTAATGTATTAAAAAAAGAGGAAAAGTAGACTCCATATGAGAGAGAGAGAAAAAGAAAGGTATATGAGAGAGAGAAAAAGAAAGGTTTGTGGGGATAAACCCCTCCAAAGGGGGGTTTAACCCCTCTACACGAACATGACCTTAGAGGAACTTGATGACAGCATTTAGGTCATATCTTAATTCCTAAAGCCCCTATTCGTATTCCCCGTAAATGTGCATTTATCTCAAGGCACATAAAGAGACGCATAACAAGAGGAATGGAAACGCATCTAGAATCCGAGAATATA
The DNA here is from genome assembly GCA_037367405.1 of Ottelia alismoides. NCBI lineage: Eukaryota > Viridiplantae > Streptophyta > Magnoliopsida > Alismatales > Hydrocharitaceae > Ottelia > Ottelia alismoides. The sequence goes on along the minus strand of JAZKJV010009622.1, from coordinate 112,132 downwards.
AGTTCGACCTGGAATTTAAAAGTGCAAAAATCCAGAGTAGAAATAAAATATCGTCGACAGCAGGGTTCGAACCTGCGCGGGCGAAGCCCAACAGATTTCAAGTCTGTCTCCTTAACCACTCGGACATATCGACCTTTCTGAGTATTCCAACGAAATAGGCCAATTTTGTCTCTTAGTACATGTGGCCAGAGTACTCTTTCCTATTGCCTTGACTTGAGACTACAATTGCAAAGAGATAAATAATGCTTCATTTTATGTCCTCTCCCGTGCATATTTGCTACATATGTAGTCTTTGTTTGTAAAGCCAAAAAAATCATGACAACTTGTAATCCTGAGCTTTGATCCTCGTGTCGTTATCAAGTAAAATTATGCATAACAACTTGTTAGCTAATGAAACTCGTTGACAACTATCCAAAATGCTTAAACACGAGTTGTTAAACAATAATCCACATTTGTTATAACCCACACTCATATTTTGTGAGTAATGTATATGGACTATGTTTGGGATCTTATATTCTCCTCCGCTTGTATCCGAAAATGCCATCATTATGATGTCTTATCGCTTATTCCCGAACATAGTGGTGGTTAAAGGTGTAAACAAACCGAACCTGAGCAAATCTACCCAAGTTCGGCTCGATTTATTGAGCATTTTTAAAGGTTTGAGTTCGATTTGATTCGATAAAATGAAAATGGTGGTCATGTTCAGTTTGGCTCAACCCTAATTCATGAATGTTCGGTTCGGTTCGTTTAAGGTTCAACTAGCAACGAAACTCCTTGAAATCTAAGTATTTTAGTAATGGAATGATCACAACCTTTCGATATGTCTTAGTCAAGGTCATTAACTTTTATGCATATACTTTATTTGTATCATGGTGCAGATTCACCATTCCTCATATATTTTTTTGGAGAAAAAATACATAATATAATTTATATTGTGTATCGAACTTTTAACGAACTGAACTTGAGTGAACCTACCATTTCAAGGTCCAGTTCGTTTAAGTAAACGAGCCCAAACCTATATCAAGGCTCAACTCATTTATTTTTGAATCGAATCTAATTGAACCGTTAATGAATCGAACCTAAATGAATATCGAACTTGAGATTTTTCTGACATCCCTAGCGGTGGTTGCACACTTTGACTATTAGAAGCGATTTTCTTTGACTCCATTTCGCAGTCACAAGCCTACACTCAAGACTATTATCAAGGACATTTATCCCAAACAACTTGTTGGGCTCCAATCTAACAGGACATGCATATTACCTAAAATACTTAAGCTCAAGTTATAAAGTAGTAATTCCCAACTCTCATGCTTTGTGAGTATTACATGAAAACTATGTTTTGTGGTGTTACAATAAGGGATCTCATTCTGATACAATTTGTAATGTTCCGGGACTAGACCCAAGCATGTTATCAAGGAACTGTCCGTGACAACTTATTGAGCTCGAGTCCAACCTGGCCCATTAATCAAATATTCGAAATGCTTAAGTCCAAGTTATTAATTAGAAACTAGTGTATGAACTCACACTTCGCGGTGGATTCGATTTTATTTTCAGAAGCTTTCAGGATTAATAATAAAATAAAAATATTAAACTATATTACTAAAAAATAGGGTAAACTCAAAATTCGGTGTATAAACTTGAAGTTCAGAAGTAACAACGTTAACAGAAAAATAGGATTAAACGTAAAATAATATATATTGAAATTTAAAACACAACAATAATAGTATAATATCAAGAAATGCAATAAGAATTTTTATTTTGATTTTATCATTGTTATAGTTAAGAGATCTCATTAATAGCAACCTAGAACTTTACCATCTTTATACAGTATTTTTAAATGGAGTAACAATGGCAATGAATCCATATACAACAAAGAAAAAGATCAATATTGAAAAAATGCATGTAATTAAAAAAAATTAATTATCATTGTATACTTACAATTTGACGGTTTACCTACGAAGTCCAAAATTCTAGTAAGAAGGGATGTACATGTGGCAAACAGGTACCTGTTTATATAATTTTGTCAACTAAATGTTCATGTTATACAAAACATACCTACAACATAATAATATATGTAGGAATTTTTCATGGCTTAAAAGGAGGTCTTCGCTTCGTATCGTGGTGGAACACTGTTTAATCGGTCTCAATGAGCTCTCTTATTTTTCTTTAAGAATGGCGGATGACGAAAAATGAGGATGAAGAGAAGAATAAAAAGAGAAAAAATGGAAGAAACATGGTTGAATGGTGGAGTTGAATGGGAGGTTATTACCACACATATATCTTCGTACATTCCAACACGTAGAAATTTGAATGCAAACGAAGGTCTAATCATCTGGAGCTTATGAGCAATTGCGAAATTGAATCCGAGAAGAATCGCATCTCCTGGGGGACTCCCAGCAAGGGAGGCAGCGTGGGGCTTCGGGCTTTGAGGGGGGAGCGGGAGGGTTTCTGGCGTCGGGGCCTCGAATTGCGGAATGTAACGGAATCTATTCAGATTTAACGGTAAAATGAATGTGGATTAATCACGAGGTCTATGGAGTAAAGGCTAGCAAGTTTACGGGGTGGATGGAGGAATTAGGTAGTCGATTGCAGATTGGTTAGATTAACACCTTCGTTGAGGGAGAGATGGAAGAGGCGGTCGATTGCAGATTGGTTAGATTAACGCGTTTTTAACCCAAAGAAGTTAACTCTAGATATGTCAATTTAACGGTAGGGTTCGTGGGGTAAGACGGAGCAAGTTTACATGATCGAGGGAGGAATTAGGTAGTTTCAAAAGTCGTGAAGGTAATTGATAAAGATTATAGGGTATGTCAAGTAAAAATCCCTTAAAATTTTAATTTTTATTGCCCTTTGCAACTAATTAGACTAATTGCTCTTGATCACATGCGGTGCAATCTTTACGCTTTTATGATAGGCTAAAGTCAAAATCCTAGCCTTCCGGATTGACATTTATAAAAGTCCTGAAGTGACACAAAACGTGCAGTAAATTACTGAAACATGATCAAGTAAATGAATTGGTGCAGATGAATCAAACGGTTTGTAATTTGTAATGATGTTGAATGAGAACAATATTAATCAATCATATGATTTGCACTAAGAGATTGAGCTATACGAAACAAAGGATTCAGCGAAACCCATATCTCATCCCAATTGTTAAGTCAAAAAAACCCCTAGAAATGGGTTTGTCAAAATATAAAATAGACGCAAACCAAAGATCATAACTTACACCATTAACGTCGGTCGGAATGATAGACCTCGTCCATGAATGAAGAGAACTACTGTGATCAGATCATTGTAATATTCTTCAAGTCCATAAAAGAAAGAGCTATTGTGAATCGATGAACACCATTAAGGTTATGTATTAAGTTAGTTGGGTAATTTCTTCAAGATCTAATTATTATCTTCTTGCATATCCCATATTAATCGGCCTTGGAACTTGTGTGGGTGGGTGGGTCTATATATAAGGATCTGATCACAAATTTCATCCTTCGTTAACCTGCAAAGACAGCAAGGTCTTGGCGGTCTCATCGGATCCTCCCTTTCGACCAAGTCATCATAAAACACGAAACATGCCAGGGAAACAATTGCGGTAAGTAAAAGCATTCAACAATCACAAAGCATTAGAATAACTGTATGTAGATAACATGTATAATTATGATCATTAACTTTAAGCCCCTTAATGTACATACATTCTGAAGATTACAACAAAAAAATTGCCATGCAATACATAAGCAAAACCTGACAAGACTGAAGGGGGAGAACATCTCGTGAAATATGTACATCAATGCTGTGTGGAAAACACGCTTGCAACAAACTCATTCCCTTTCCTCGCCGAGTAACCAGCTCAAATAATCAGATGGGTCATCAAGGATGCAGTTCTGATCAGGAGGAGCAACCCTCTTCCTGAATAAACTCTCTACACTCACGTGGTTTCTTTTCCGTCCACCCCTAGGCCTTGATGTAACCAATTGATCCGATTCCAAGAAATCACCCTATAGAAAAACACATTAGTCCATTGGGAATACATAAAACTATTTCGAGAGGTAGTCCATGAAAATGAGGCACAGCGAGTTGCAGTATCATTAAACAATCCGAAAATGAGGTGCTCGACATTAGATAAAATGATGCGGGGGTGAAATAAAAAAAAAAGAAGATGCATGTAAATAAAAATGCATCGGGTTTTCCAAGAAGCTGGCTTGTGGGTATCTTCCTCGAGCAATGAGTAAAATGAAGGAAATGCAAGAGCATATGCACACGTCACTTACAGGAGCATAAGCATGAACACCGCTATTCTCGTGCTTGTCACGTACGTGCTTGAAAGGGAATCTCTTATCACACCCTGAAATTCGGCAAGCAAATGGCCTCTCTTCCAGATGAACAGCTCTGACATGAGCTTTGAGGTTTGATCTCTGATATAGATTTACATCCATTCAATGATAACACTCATTTCAATTGAATTCAAAGTTAACATTGCAAAGAAACAAGATCTGTTTCTCAATATGAATAGTCAAATTCCAATAAAATATATAAATGCCATGATGACATTGAAGTCTTTCCCATTAATGATGTGTAAACTGTGAAGGTATCTTACATTTGTGAAAAAATGTTGGCAACCATCGAAAGAGCATCTAATCCTCCCAACTTCCACTGCCTCTTCATGGGTGCGCAGATGTCGCTTCATATTCTTTTTGAGCTGTTGGGCCCCACATAAAGAGCATACCGCATACAAGTGGCAACACCGGATATGAGCTTTAAGGCACTCTTTATTCGTGAAATACTTCATGCACCCAGGTTCATTGCAAGGAATCTCAACATGGTCTGATTTGACTGCAAGGTTAACACACTAACTTCAGGATAGCAGATAACACAGCTCGTAAGGAAAAGAACTCCTCATTTAAGGGCAATCAATCACATTTGAATTAATACAGAGAAAACCTTGTGCAGAATTTGGTCATCAAATGGGAAAATAAGAAGCTATTAGAATCAGGAATGACAGCTCTTTCAACTTCAAGAACTATGCAGCAATGCAGGTAATAAACAATATACCATGTGATTGCTCATGTTTCTTCAACTTCGATGGATACTTGAAAGCTTTGCCACAACCAGCTTCCGGGCAAATATATAGCTTGGGATGGTCATCTTCACTTGAAGACTCTTCGTCATGAATTTCCACCACATGCCTCCTCATGGTTGCTTGGTAAGAAAATTGTCGATTGCAATTATCAACCGGGCATGTAAATAGTTTTCCTTGGTGACCCAACATGTGCCTTGTCAAATGGTCCTTTCTTCTGTAACTCGCCTCGCAATCATCCACAGGGCAAGTAAATGGCCTCTGAAAGAAAACAAGACAAGTTAAATATTAGAGCCATCAATTCTTCCAAATTATTGAAATGGTTAATTGCAAGAGAACCTCAAATCACATTGATGTAACCAAAAGAAGGCATGCCATAATTACAATGTTTAGCAATAAGAAAGTGGACTCCCAATTCTGAGCCTTTTCGATTAAATCTAATTCATGAATGTTGATTTTTTTCACAGCAGGTTGTCTCCAAAACTATAGAATGTGTTATGCGAGCTAAAAACTTGAAATCAAATTTTGGAATCTGAGCATCATTGCAATGAACTACCTGGACATCAAGATATGAACAAAAAATATAAATTCCAAACCTGAAGAACATGAGGAGGCATATGCCTACAACAGCGTGAACAAGGCTTGCTTGACGGATCTTCTCAGGAGGTCCCCCACCCTGATACTAATCCATTCAAGATCAAGACATCACTTCGCATTTTGGAGTTCTGTAATGGGATCCAATGCTTCACACTGTATTCAGAACATTTCAGCACACACATTATCAATAACCATCATTAAAAAAAGTTGGCAATTCAACATCGTCAAAGCAATGATTTTTAAACGACCCGGAGCAGCAATGATTCCCATCAATAATTAGAGAACGACCTCAGACGAATGGCTTTGCATATGCTGCCTCAAATAAGCCGGCTTCCTGAAACTAGCACTGCATTCGTTGCAACCGTATCGCACCGGGAGGTTACCTTCAGTATCAACCTCACTTGTTGCATCTTGAAGTTCCTCCTGAATTCAGACATAAATCAAACAATTTAAAAATCACCATTTCCTAATTCTAAAAAGGGGATTTTTACAGTACGCACCCTAAATTTTTGTCTAATTATTCCGTAACCCATATGATCCTTGTAGTTATGTTACGATCCTTGTAAATTATACCACGACCCCTGCAATCTTACTAACTCATACATCACAAACCTTGGACAGGGGTATATGTATTAAATAGAGTAAGATCACAGGCGTGGTAATACAGTTACAAAAGATAATAGGGACAATGATGCAATTGGGCGATATCTTATGTGTAATTTGATAAAAATCGATTCTAAACAGTTCTATAGATCTACTCGTTCATCTTGAGTTCCGCTTACAAATACAGATATTGATGGATATAAAAAACATGTTGCTGATTTCTTGAAAACACATCCAATCATGACAACAACGTTAAAGAGGGGGAGGCGTACGTTGTGGTGGGAGAGGAGGTGGGAGGCGATGAGGGACTTCTTGGAGCGGCAGATGCCGCAGTACTCGCAGTAGTACCTACGGATGTCCCGGAAAACGGGGCGCTTCTTCTCCACTGTCGGATCCGAGCCCCCATCCATCTCCATGAGGCGGAGAAGGAAAGGAGGAAGGGGGAAGCGATGAGCTGAGGTATCTACGCCGTGCCCTAAAGCTCTGGATTCCTCTTAATGGGGTTTTCTGCCGCGGATGGATGACACGTCAGCGAGCGGGGGTTCATCAATGGCTGAGAGAAGACGCATTCCGTCGCAATCGATTGGATCTAATCCCAGACCATCACAGCTTGACCCGAGTCCGTATTCATAGTTTACCTAATATGGTATATTGATCCCAAATATACATACATCTTCTCCTGGGTTCGTCTTCGCTCCCTAACATTACTAACACAGGTGCATGGATGGTAGTGATTGCTACAGTGTTGGGGGCTAGGTGGATGCAGTGGGGTACCTCCCTTCCTATGTATCATGCTTGTTTGCTCTTTATCATTGTATCAATTAATCTCAAAATATGGCATATCCATTTTCATAAATATTAATATATGTGGCAGACCTAGGGACGAAGCCAGGAATTTTCTCTTGGGGGGCTAAAAGTGTTGTAATTTGCTTATTGCTTTTCAATTTGTTTCCAAAAATTCAAAATTATAGATTGAATCGCCTATTATTGTTATACATACATACATATCTTTTAAAATTTGTTCAAATATGAGGTTATTTGCTATTTAATATTAATAAAGTCTGATTCTTTTTTAACTGGGATTTAAGTTGCTTAAATATTGATCGGACATATGACCACTAAGAAAAAATTATAAATAACATCGGATTTGAGTGAAATCTGGAGGATATGTAGAACGTTAATCGAAAATTCAATTTATAAGGTTGGATGTTTGGAAGCGAATTCAATATATAAGGAAATATTTTAATAATTTTGTAATTGATTGGTACTAATATTTTAACATATATTTTTTATCATTGTATTTGAAAGTGATTCCGAAAAGCAATATACCACATGTAATAATGTATCATATTTTGATACAAGTCTACATAAATTGATATACATATATTAATAAGATATACACATATAGATTCGATGATACAAATAACTATATCTGTGTACACTAGAAAGATATGAAACCATATTTGTTTTCAGATCAAAAAAATGGAAAAAAATATCCTCATTCATATATGTATCTGTAAAGGAAATAAAAATAAACATCATTATTTGTACCTATATACTAAATTAAAAATACATATCATGTGACTGCTTAAAAATAGATATGATGATGGATATATAGTGTTATACCACTATCTAATTATGTACAACGTGTAAATAATTTTAGTCATTAGTTATTGATTTTTTTGTTAAAATATGAGGGGTATGGATCAAAACAGATACGGATATATCCGAATATCCATTTACTGTATTCGAAAAATTATTGGATACAGATATCAATATCTAAATATTAATCGAATACGGATCAAATATAGATATGGATTGTAAAAGTTTTTCGAATACGGATATGGTAATGACTTGAATATCCGAATCTGGATTCGGATATCTGAATACAACTTGTAATATTATTTTATATATAAGATAATTTAATACAAGCCACAATCATGTCTTATTATATCAATATTATACAATATAATTCAATATATTAATGATATTAATAAACTTCCGTTTATTTTGGGACGTGCACGAACAAAAGTTACAAAACATTATCCCTCTTTTTACTTTCCATCAAGAATGCAGGTCACCTCAACGCTCACTTTGTCATGATACATCTTATTTATATTTCATTACCATTTTTTAAAATCATTATGAACTTTGATAAAAAAATTCAGTTGTATTTGTATGCCCATCTTTATTTGATCCGTATTCGAATTTCATGTTTGTTGAATCCATATTTTGATTTCACTCTTTATTCAATTCGTATTTGAGTTCGATCTTTATTCGATCCATATTCGGGTCCAATATTTATTTGATCCGTATTTGGAACTACCGTAATGTTAAGGATATGGTTTCCATAATGCATATCTAAATCATATCCGTATTAGTGTTCGTATTTGATAGAGATGAAGCGAATTATGGATACGAAAATAGACATATCCGATTTGTATCCGATCCATTTTCATTACTAAGGAGGGCTATTATATATAACATATATATTTTAGTAACCCAAAATGTATTTAGATTACATATGTACTATATTTATAAACATATATACATGTTATCATTGAGAGCTGGAGGGGCCAATCCCCCACCCCACCCTCTCTCCGTCGCTGACGGAGTCACAAATAAAGGGGACTTGATTTCAAAATAACCGTGCATCACACTTAATTAACCTTTTTTGTTGTCTTCTCTCTTGCCTACGAACTGTCCCTATTTTTAATTAAGGAGATGATCGTTTTCCATTTACTTTTCTAAAAGAAAGGCAAATACAGACATGGTTATTGGTGATAGCCTTTAGGAACTCAAAGGAGTCATTGCTCTATTAGTTTAATATATGGGGAGTCATAACAAAATCTCCACGGGTTGAGGGGGCTTAGCCCCCACCCGCCCCCTCTCCCTCCGTCCCTGGGCAGACCCCTCCACTTTGCATTTCTCATTAGGCAATGCCACTGCCTTAAGGGTTCGTATTGCCTCAACCACCTTCCTAAGGTGACGCCATCGCCTCTATGGATCACGCTCCCTCATAGGTCCTCCAGAGACGATGCATCAGGTGACACCACCTCCATCACCTCTTCGAGCAATCATGTCCAACCTGCTCAAAGCTGACCCCCACCACCATCACCACCACACACACACACGCACACGTCTGTGCGCCTTTGCCATACAATGGGTCGAGTTGTCGCCTTATCCCTAAGTCGTTGTCACATACACCGCCAACCGACTCTATTGTCTCAACTACCTCCCTTGGTCGTCACAACATGTATCTTCTCTGATGGCTTCCTTAACTCTCGTTGAAAGATTTCCAGGTCTAGGTTATGTGTTTTCCTTCTGATGAATCTCTCTTTCATCATCTTTATTCTATCATTTTGGCCTTAAAAATCCTAGTATATGCATTAAATACCCTTAATATAGGTATTTTATTATTCATGCATTATTGTGTAAATAGTATATAAAATACGATTTTCAAAGCTAAAATTATAGAATAAAGGAAAGAAAAAAAAAGAATAAAATATTGAAAATATTTTTATGACCCGAAACCCCGAGACCTAGCCATCTCGATGACTAGGTCAACAAGGAATAAAATAGGGGGAGATAAGGGCCAAAATACAATGAAAATCCCTTTTATTTCATTCATTTTTATTCATTTTTAGGACCTACTTTTAGTTCCACTTTTTACTTCAAATAAAGAAACTTTGTACGTGAAAGTTGTAGTTAAATAAATATAGAAAAATACAATATTGATTTTATACAAAAATAATATATAATGTATAAAATACATTCTAAATAAGATTCGAAAATCCCAACTTCCCAGACCCATATCTCTCAAATAAAAACTCAAAATGTATTAAAATCACCTTTAACTGTATATAACTTTTGATAAGATATTTAATAAAGGTAGTTTCATATTTCGGAGTTACGATTTGAAAGTTAGGTTTTGGACCCTTATTGTATACTTGTATCAATTAAAATATTTTATTTATTATTCATTATTTTTATAATTTTATACTTTTATAATTTTGTAAATATTATTTATAATATATGTGCACATATTAAAAAATAAAAACATAAAGAAAATACAAAAATAATATATATATAGAAAATACATAGGTAAACTACCTATGTCTATACCTACAGAAGTAATACATCTATTTATTTAATTGTATATAATACATTAGAAAAAAAATAAAAATACATTTAAGTTTATAAAAACAAGTTATAAATATATAAAATAACAAACCTAATTAATAACATTAAAAATATAAAAAAATAAAAGATTAAAATACATAGATAAATATACCTATATATAGCCCTCAAAAAGTAACTTCTAGTTTTAAAGCTCTAAAAAATAAATAAATATCATCACAAAATACTTCAGAAAAAACGAATATTTTTTATTTAATAACCTAAAATTAAAAGAATCATTTATTATTTTTAAATGAATTTCGAAATCTTTTTCCAAGGGTCAACTCTCTGACCCGCCTCCAGCACCTTGTCAGACATTGGTTTCCACATGACTTCTCGGATTTTTCGAGGCTCAACCTTTCACCGTTTGTCCATGCTCCCTTCTTGACTTTTCATCCCCGTTTATCGATGATTCACGTCCAGGGATTTTTTTCGATCTTTGGATCGCTACAAAGCTCACTACGCCTCGTTCTTTGAGCTGCTCGACCCACCTTGTACAAAAGCCTCCCCTCTCTCCCTTTTCGAATTCGAATCATTAGACCTGTTCTAGCGTCCCTTCTTCGCCATGGATAGAGTAAGGTGACAATGAGCTCCCCTGCTCCTCGGAGGTGCTGCTAGGAGAGTTTAGGGGCAGATTCCATCCCATCTCCGACCATCAGCCATCGAGGTACAATCTCTGATTCCCGTCCATTGAGGTTCCTACTTCCTTTCTTTTTCTTGCACTTTTAGCGTACTCGTAGTTCTAGGACTCTTCTCGCCCTTTTTTCTTTGCATTTTAGGCGCTCACGCGCCCTTGTTCATCCCTCGCCGAAGCTCATTCCGGCGAGGTTCCATCGTGCTTCCTCCGCCCCCATACCATCCCCCTAACCGGTCGTGGCATTTTGCTCGAGACCTAGCTAACTCATGTGCAGGTTCATAGCCCAAAGAATAGCTAGAGGTTCGTTTTGGAAGTCGTCAGAGGTACCTGGGGGCGCTTTGCTCATGAAAATAGTAAAAATTTATCAAAAACCTAAAAATATTTTATTGTTGGTATTTTGACTAATTTTACCTATTTTTATCTCTCTCTTACCTATATTGTATATATATTATATATAGCTTTATGTCCTTTTTAAAAGAAAAAGAAAATATAACAATATAAAATATAAAAAGAAAATACGAAATCAGAAAATTAAAAATAAAATATAAAAATCAAAAATCAAATTAAAAAAATATAATTAAAAACCCACAAAAAAGAGCACATTTATAGACAAATACTTCACATTCACTTTTGTGAGCATTTTTGCCCGATCTATCTTGCTTGTTCCCTGTGTTCGGCACTCTACACTACTTGCACTAATGTTCAAGAACACTTGGTTTATGAAATTTTGAGATTTTGAGTTAACAATCCTTATTCATTAGGGTCTTTGACTTAATTATTCACATTTTCCTAGTTTGAAAGATTTGTGTGCTATATTGCATGCTTAGTCTCTACCTTAAGAATATGATCAACACGTCACATACACGACTGCTTTTATGATGAGATGAGTTGACATTTCACTTAAGGAACTGGGATGAGGGATTTGAGCTTGGACCCGATTTAATGATGCTCGGGGATGGGATAAAATCAATGAAGGCTTTATGAAACCTGAGTATCAGCATTTAGCCAGTATGAGAACATGATTCTTGTACTATCTCTTGACATTTACCTAAGTGCCAGGGTGTGACGAAGTCTAAAATAATTGTTGATCAATGTACGCCAACACTTGGTAAAAGCAGGAGCTAGCCAAAAAGCAAAGCAAAGAAAGAAATATTGAAAGAAAAGCTCTCACCATACAAAATCAAAAATCAAAGAGCTTCCACCAAAGGCGAGCACTCCCAACCATCAAAGTATCCACTTGGACCACCGCTGTTAGGACCAGGAGTTGGGCTACCACCAAAAAAGGACTCTGCATTGTAAATGCTACAAGTTTGGATGTAGAAGGTATAATACATACTCAAAAAGGCACACCCCGGTGTACTCCCAGGAAAACAAGTGCAGACAACTCCAACTTATCTTGACGGACACATTTATTAACAATCAAAAAAATACATGTGTTGAGTTAATAAAGCACTCGAGAGGATCCTTGTTCCAACGAGAGGGAGAGAAGAAATGACACAATCCTATACCCTCCATCAACTGGCCTTCCATCTACACTTTTAAGACTGACAACTAAAGAGACGGTAGATTGGATGCAAGAAATGGTTTATTCCCTAGTGTTGAGGGTCGGGTTCTTAGGAGAGTCTCTTGGACTGGAACCTTGGCTGACGTTGCGACTCTACTCTTGTAACTGCAATTCACACTTAAGTCATATCCCTACTATATATGTATACAAAGAGAGTATGATGAATAGGAAAATTGGATACCTTTTAACTAGAGTTTGGTTTAGCTTAGAATTTTAGGATCTCTAAAATCGAGAGTTCTTGGATGGATCAGGTCTTATATTAACATGCACGGTCAGGAGTTAATCCAACTTATTCATTCTTTATTTGCTCGAGGACTATCAAAGTTTAAGTATAGGGCGTTGATGAATCCACGATTCATCATCTCAATATCTTGATCTTAGAGTAAATTCTCAAATAAATATCCCTAAAATAAATTAATTAACAAAATAACTCTTGTAAATAAAATACACTAATTATTATATATTAGATTGTACAAAATAAATTAACAATAAAAAGCCGTAAAATTAAAGGAGTTTTTCATCTGTAAATAGTCTAAAACTTCATATATTTTTAATAATTTTATTTCAACTCCTTTTTCATTAATTCTTTCTCTAATTTGTTTATAAAAATTTATATAAAATAAAAAATGTGAAATAAATTTCACCTCAAATAAATACTCTTAGATCCCAAAGAGAAAAAGTCGTAAAGTCCTACTTCCCGACCAAATTCCCGCTCCGTATGAAATCCAAATTTACCAAACTTACTTTTAAAGTTTAATTAGAAAATTATATATCCAATAAAAGTAGTTTCATTAAAATCGGAGCTTGTTTGTAAAATATTAGTTTTGGGACCTAGATATACATTGTATATTATGTAAATATTCATTCTTTCTTCATTTTTTATTTTATCTTTCTTAATTACTAAAAAATCCAAAAAAACATTGTTGTGTTGTATTTTATTCTTAATATTTTATTGTATTTTTCTGTTATAAATATCTTTTATAAAAAAAATACAAAAAAATAAATTAGAAAAGTAAAAAAAAACATGTACATATTGTAAATTCTCCACTCCTTTTCTTCTCTTTTTTTGGTATTTTAGTAATCTAGTTTATTTTATTTATTTATTTATCATTCTCTACAATAACTTCTTTCCACCACCAACTTCCATTCCACCCCATATTCTCCATCTAACCTCTCATTCAACTCCACCAATAATTCAACCTCCCATTCAACTCCACCACCTTTCTAACCTCCCTTTCACTTCTCTTTATACTCATCTCCTCATCCATATTTTTCGTCATCCGCCACTCTAATAGAAAAATGAGAGATCTTGGAGTGTTTTGTTGGTGATAGCGACTAAGCATTCTCCTCAAGCGACGACCTCCTTCAGGCAAGATCCGCGGCAACCACTGTCCCCGCATCACGAGCTTCCCATCGAGCTCGCATAGCTTCTCCGATTTTTATTTCGCTAATCGGATCAAAGCGACGACATGAGTCCAGCATAGCTGCTCCGCAAATCCAGCAAACCTCAGGTAAATATTTCCTCTCATACCCTTGTTATTTTATTTATCTCATATTTTATTTCCTTGTTATTTTCACCACACCATCATTTTATATCACATCATACCATCACCATCACCACCACCTTCATTTTCTTCATCGTTCTCTCTACTATTTTTTCCTTTTTTATTTATATATATTCGTTCTCTGTTTAAGAACATTTAAAAAAATAAAAAATAATTAAAAAATATCACAATAAAAAAATAAAAATAAAAAAATAAACAGGAGGAGCAGCATCGCCCCCGTCACCCGCTGCTCCCCCTCGACCATCGACCACCTCAACGCCAGCCTGCTGCCCTGGCACCGCCATCTCTCCATTGCGGTATCACCACCTAGCCAACATCTTCTCCGTGCCCGCGGCGAGCTGCTCCCCCTTGGCCGCTCAATGGTGCCCCGCCCTCGCCGCCCGGCCGCGGCATGCCATCTCTACCCCGCTCCCCTCGATCACCGCCAGCAGCGGCGGTCGCTGCACGATCTTCGCTCAGCACGCCAGCAGCCATCGCCATTGTACTCTCCACGTTCTCGCGCGGCCAGCCAGCCGTCGCCGCTCCCTCCTTCTACGCCTCGTGCGGACCTGCCGTCCCCTTTGGTTTCCCTATCCACCCTACATGCGAACAAGAGGAAGAAGGTGAAATTTTTTTATCATTTTGTGTAAAAATTGCGATTTGTTTATTTCAAGTTTCTGTAATTACAAAATGACCCATGTACATAGTTTGCGTTGTTCAAGTTTATTCCTGTCTTACATTGATAACGTTATGTTTGCGCGTTAATTTGGACCTCAATTGAGCATCATTTTATTTACTGAAAAATGTCATTTTGTTGAGCAACTAATTCCCTATCATCTGGATATTTATATATATTTTCATGAGTTATGATGAATTAATTAAAATTATTCAAATGAAATTCTTGCTTATTTCACCCAATCTGGTCTCTTAAATTCATATCTAACTCATGGTTGCTTGAAAAATCTACAAAATTCAGAAATGATGCTCTGAATTGTGATTAATTAATTTCCAAATTCCATCCTAATTGGAGTTGTTTGTATCTTAAATAAATTATAGAGTGATTTTGGTAACTGATTTTTAATTAAATCCACACTTTGTATTTTTGCGAAATTTCAAATCTACATGATTGCTTATACAAATACCTTCTTGAGATAATTCGCACTCTGGATAAATTGATGATTTGAATTTAAGAATTAGTTACTCACTATCACTTTGTTTCCATTCAAAAATCTATAAAAAATCATACTTTATCAGAAAATTCCAAAAAATATTATAGCCTCCTTGCATTATGTTTATGTTTCTATAATTTTTTTCATAATTGTTGCATTATGTTTGTGTAAAAAATTACAAAAGGTCCATAAAAATGTATATTTTTCATTGTTGCATTGTTTTGTATTCATTACTAGATCAGGATTCTAAGAAAAAAATAATTGAGTTAAATTGGACTAATTTCATGTTAAACTTAATTTAGCGAAGCTGTATGGTTTCTTAGGAGCCTGATTCACCTGCATATTGCATTTGCATTTATTTTCACATAAAAAATCCACATTGAAAACCTAGATCTAAATTTTTGAATTAACCTGAAGTTGTTCATTTGCCTCTCTGTGTTTGACCCCAGACTTGCCCGGGATATAAATCAAAGTCGGGACATTCTTCACGGAGATCTTCTCTTGATTCTGACTGATTTGCTAAGTACACGTACTACAACGAATGCAAATTAAATCACGTGCTCAGCGGTTCGTCACTCATCATAATATAAATATATATAGGGCCGGTCAAGATTCATTTACAAAGTAATATATATAAGGACAATCAAGATTCATTTACAAAATAGAATGAATCCTAATATGATTGAATATTCAAGGCATATTTCGACAACTACATTCATGATATTTATGATCCGAATAGTTTTTTATATTGTTTTTTTAAGAGATGTTTACACCCATAACCACGAGTTGTTCCGTATTTACGTACATAACCTTTCAGGATTATGAATGTGAGACGGAGTGACTATTCATGGTTTCTCGTGTAATTCGTGAGGGTTATGAGTGTGAGACAGAGTTTCTCGTGTAATTCATGATTATCGAGAGTTGTGTATGTAAATACAAAACTACTCGAGGTTGTGGGTGTAAATATCCTATTTTTTCTCAAGGTTATGGATATGAGACGGAGTGATTACTCATGGTTTCTCTTGTAATTCATGAAGGTTATGAGTGAGACAGAGTGATTATTTAAGATTTCTCATGTAATTCAAGATCGAGAGTTATACATGTAAATACAAAACTACTCAAAATTGTGGGTGCAATATCTTATTTTTTAATTCGAAGATGGTTATAAATATTACAGTGAAGGAAATGTGAGATCTATCGTATCAATTTTAGATATAAAGTAGAGACGGAGAATATTTAGATCCAATTATGAGTTATTAATACATCATGATAGGCGGATTAACCCATATGTTTTTGAAATTCTCAAGTTGGCAACCGGGTACCAACCATGTGCGAATGTTGACGCGTCAGATATAACCCAGTTGCGTCTAAAAAGGGCAATCTCGTAAACCCACCTTAATCAAACTATTGCCCTCTCCCTTATATAAACCCGAACCAGCCGTTCCCTCCCTCACCAGTTCCACAACCTCCACAACACAACACTCCAGTCTCCATTCCATCTCCTCCTCCCTCCCGATTTAGGGTTCCAAATTTGGGTTTAAGGAGCATCCGCATGAAGGATCAAGCAACGAGATGAGGCTCAACATCAACAAGGCGTGCGATCTGAGCTCGATCTCGGTGCTCCAACATCCTTCCAGGTCGCGCACTATAATCCTGTTCCTCCTATTGCCCTTTCTCAATTTTCGGTAGGATCGTTTCCGATCGAGATCGCGTTCCAGTAGGCGGTCTTCCGGGATGGATCCGGCGGCTTTCGGGAAGATCCAGCCGTCGCAGCTCAGGTCGCAATCTCAGCAGTCATTCTCGCAGGGCATGTCGCTATCACAGCTCTCGCAAAACTCCTTCGATGAGGCACCGACGAACGAGCAGGTATGGGGGATCCGCCGGGTTCGTAATGTTGACCCCGAGAGTTCGTTGTTTCTAATTCGTCGGAAATCAATAGCATCACCGGGCTTGTCGTGGTATTTGGATAGTGGACAACGAAAACCCGATTCCTTTTACTGTAGTTCTGCTCGTATGAATTTTCTTGGTCGACTACTGGTCTTTCCACCACATAACTTGAGGTTGACTGGAAGTCTGCAATATAATTAAAAACTTGTATTTTTTCAACAAGGAGGGTACGTACATTGAATGTTTAATCTGCTGTATATATTGAACCTTGCCTCTTGGCACGGCCGTGATGGTTGGACCAGTAGAACGAGCAGTGCAATTAGTCTGTCAAAACTTGACTTGTATGTGCAACTACATGTGATTTATTTACTCAAATAGAAATAGATAATAACTTATATAATGATCATTTTCCATTATTTCTTCAAAGACGTGCTGTGGTCTTCTACATTCTATTAGATGGTACGAATATCTTATGTGTTTTTTTCGTGCGAGGTTTAGCATGAGTTAGGTAGAACTTGTATAGGTTCCCTGTTCCCAACACAACCTCAACATCCACTCATACATGATGTATTTTACCCTCAACTTGCAAGGGGGGGGGGCTCCATTTTCATGACCCCTCCATTGTGCTTTAACAATTCCATTATTCCATTGTGAGAGAAAGGAGTGTTGAGCACTTGTAACAACCTTTAACTGTTTCCACACTATAATACATGGTCACAACACCTCCTAGGACATGTACCCCACAAGATAAGATTTGGTAAAAGAGCCTCTCTCTATTATGGTTTCTTGTTAGCACTCCCCTCCTTGTCTTTCTTGAACGGTGATAGGAGTCTAGCCCACATCCGGTTGTTTATGAAACTAGTTTTTGTGGTGGGAGCTACTGGCTGTAAAGGTGGAATGCCAGTGGAAAGCCAACAGCGAATTTGAATTTGCTTTCTTACATAATTGTGCCACCATATTAACTTTTGAGGTCAAATTGTCATATGCTATATATCATCCACTGCTTTTCTTGTGTTTCTTAACGTACAAACATCTTTTTTGTGTCCCTTTGGACATTTGGCAAGTAAAATATCAAATGATGGGGTGGGTAGTTGGTGTCTACTGATGTTAGAGACTTCAGAAGCTTTAATTTTTAGGTCACACTCTATGCAGAATCTGATGTATATATATGCAGAGGTTTGGTTCTCAAGAGCGAGATCAGCCAGTGAAGAAAATTTGTAGCTTACCTCCTACAACCATGTCAAGAGATGATTCACAGTTGGTTACAAGATCATCCAATATCATTCCACGTTGGAGTTCTTCCGCATCTGAAAGAAGATGTATGATGCTCCAACATGTTATTCTTACATCCGACTATAATGCTTACTGATGTTTCGTTCGGAGCTTGAGACCTGTGCACAGTCATTTTTAAAAGAAAATATAAAGTACATTCTTCCACTTTTCCATTTCAAACCCATCTTCATCATACATGATTTTGTGATGGTTATATGTCATGCAGCAGCTCTTCATGTGAAATTGGATGAGTTAGTCACGAATAGTTCTAAAATGCAATTCTTACAGGTCACATCGGTGAAGAATTTGAACACAGGTTTGGATTAATGGAAAACAATTTGAGTAGGTTTGCAAGGATGCTAGACTCTATTCAAAGTGATGTCATGCAAATTAATAGGGCTGTAAAGGAGGTCATGCTTGAGAGTAAGTACCTATTAATCTATATTCAACAGAACTAATTCCCGGCCACTTTTCCTATTTATCATGAAATGCGAATGGTAATGGTACACATACTTTAAGACCTTTTGCTGATATATATGGTGTTCTTGATCAGCGGAAAGCATAAAACAAAAGACAGTCGCCCACGATAACTCATTGCTGTTAGTGGTGAGAAAGAAATTCTATGATTCTAGTTTGCTCTCTTTGTTTTTATCTATTGATTTTTTGAGTTCTGAATTTAAATTTATAACAGGTGAAGGCAGAGGAGGACATCAAAGCTAGCATTGACAGGAGCTTCAAATCTTGTTTCGAGATGAAAAATGATCCTGATAAAAACTCGTTGCAGAAGATCTTGGCTTTGCTCTCAACATTAACTGATCAAGTTGAGTCCCGGATGTCCACCCTCCATAAAGAAATTCACGACATAATATCAAAAGAAATGGAGGTAATGCCCACTTCAAATGAATGGATCTATTTCCACTTTTTTAATATGTACACTGAACTATTTTTGTACCCATTTCATTTCTGAGCAATTAGATTTTGAATTGATACCAATCTCAATGATATTTTTTCTGCTTTGTGAGGTATCTGGTGCTCATAGCAGGAAATGAAAGAAATAACAAGAAAGTCTTAAGAGGTTAAAAATAACATTATTATTTCTAACAATACCCCACTCAAAATTTCAATAAATTTGAATAGCCGAATCTTCTTCTGAATATTTAGTTGGCATATATTAAATCATGTATTTTTTTACAATGGCTCAATAAAAAATCTATATTTTTTTGACAATAACTGAAATTATATTCTGTTTTTTTGATTTCCAGCATCGAATCTTTCTTACATTTTTTAATATAATGTCACAATTCTTTGATATTCTTTGTGCAGGTTGTCAGTCGTAGTTGGAGGCCATCTAGTTCGGTGCGATCACCTCGTGTACTTACTTCAATGGTACAATCAGTTAAATGTGGTTGCTTTAATACTATAATGTTGCAATTCTTTTTGATATTCTTTGTGCAGACAGTCAAAGATAGTTGGAGGCCATCTAGCTCAGTTCAATCACCTCGTGTTCATACTTCAATGGTAGAGTCCAATGAATGTAGTTGGTTTGTAACATTAACTTCTGTACAAATATTTACTTTTTCTTTCTTGCAGAAGAGGAGTAATGAATCTATTCCATACGAAAAGAGCCTGACAGCAGCTGCAAACATGTAATTTCTTGATCTAAGTTCTTCACAATTTAAAGTGTCATCACGAGACTGACAATGATTATTGTTGGGAGAAAAGGATTCCTTATATTCCAAATTGATCTAAGTTGGGGACTTCTGATTGCATAGCCACAATTGATCTAAGTTGGGGATCTTCACACTTCTGGAATGACCCTCTGAGCAATGGCTTGGTGAAAATGTCTGCAGTCTGCTCTCTTGAACTGACATGAGAAGTAGAGATCAAACCCTTTTGGATTATATCTCCAGTGTAGTGGCAATCTTCTTCAATATGTTTTGTTCTTTCATGAAAAGCTGGATTATTAGCAATGAATAGTGCGACTTGATTATCACATTGCAGCTGCATGGGTAGAGGTACAACTATATGCAAATCTTCTAGTACAGCTCGAACCCACATCATCTCAGTACTTGCTTGTGCCATGGCTCTATATTCAGATTCCGCACTAGTTCGAGCCACCACTGTTTGTTTTTTGCTTTTTCAAAAAAACAAAGAACTGCCCACAAATACTGCAAAATCCGAAGTAGACTTCTGATCCTTAGGGCATCCTGCATAATCTGCATCAGCACATGCAGAAATAGAAATGCATGTTTCTTTTTTGAATAACAATCATGTGCTAGGAGACGACTTTAGATACCTTAGTATCATGCATATGGCATCCATATGTACTTATCTAGGCTGCTCCATGAACTGACTCACCCGACTCACTGCAAAAGCAATATCAGGTCTAGTGATAGTAATATAGAGGATCTTACCCACCATTTCTCCATATCTTCTCCTGTCAACCTCATCTGTATCATTGCCATATAACTTCATGCTGGGGTCCATAGAAGTAGTTGAGGGTCGACACCAAATCATACCCGTCTCAACAAACATATCTGTAATATACTTCCTTTGGGTCATCACAAGATCCTGTGCATTCCTGGCAAACTCCAACCCCTAGAAAATATCGCAGTGTGGCAAGATCCTTAGTAACAAACTGATCACCCATAAATGCTTTTGCCATCTTTATCCCCTATGTATCAAGGGGAAATTTGGCAGTTGCAAGGAAGCACCATCTAGAGAGGGTTAGCCGGAGGTTGGGGATGATCCCCAAACCGTTCGATAGAACGCAATCCAAGGACGGACGATGGCACGTGGATTGAAGGCTAGGATCTCTTTGATCAGACCGATCAGAGGGTCCTAATGCGTGCGGGTGTGGACAGTTAATAGTTATCTAATCATCTTGATTAGGCGGCTCAAAAAAAGGCTGGAGAAATAAACGGGCAAATAAACGGGTCGGGCCACATGGCTCAATCGGAGAGGGCCACGTGACCCAATTAGAATTAAGAAAAAAAAAGAAAAAACAATATAAATTCAAGAATAAATAACTAGATAAAAGTTAGATAAAATGTTCAATATGAAAGTTTTAGATCTCGATGAGATCTACAACTTTCTTGTAAAACTCAAAGAGAGAAAATGTCATCTATACATAGAAAATATTTTTGTAAGTAATTTCAAGTAATAAAATTACTTATTTTAATTGCTTTCTTATTTTTTGAATTTTTATTTTTATTGTAATGTTAAATTAATTATGTATAATATTAATCTAATTTTTGTTTGAATTTTAATTAATAATAAACACATAATATATAGAAATAACAACAGAATTATTAATATACAATAATTAATGTTATTTATTTACAACATATCCATAATTAATTAGGATTAATTATTAATAATTATTAGTGATACTCTTAAGCTAGAGAGATAATATATATAAATAAAGTAGATGAATATGGGATTCACCAATGGCATCTTCACCATGAGAGAAAATATCTCATCAAAGTCAACTCCATTCTTTTGGCTAAAGCCTTTCACAACCAATCTAACTTTGTATCTTGAATTTAAAGAGTTCTCATCGTACTTCACTCTATAAACCCATTTATTTTTCAAAGCTCTTTTCCTTTTAGGCATCTTCACAAGCTCAAAAGTATGGTTGTCATGCAATGACTGCATCTCATCTTCCATAGCTTTTGTCCATTGGTCTTTCTGCATATCATGCATAGCCTCTTCATTGTATTATGGCTTGCCACTATATGTTAAAAGAATATAATCATGTGCATATTATCTTGAAGATGGGCATCTCTTTCTCGTGGATCTACTGGGAGGATATGTATCGGAGGAAGAGTATTCCTCTTGATTGCCGGTAGGAGCATCAACCATGTCAGCATTGTCTTCCTCAGGGCCAAGAGTTTCCTCATGGATATCTGGATCAACAGCTGGTGCATGTTGCAAAGGAATATGACGTACATCAACTAACTTATAGTTGTTCCGAGATGGTTTTTCAGATGCCTTCTGAATATCTTCAATGTTCTGATCTTTGGCAAAAATTACATCATGACTTCTCATAACTTCTTAGTAGCCAAGCTCGTTTTGTCCATATTCCACAAAGACACACTGTATGATCTTTGATTCCAACTTTGATCTCTCATCTGTTGGAACGTGCACAAGGCTCTGCAACCAAACACACATAAGTGCTCGAAGGAAACATCTCTTCCATACCAAACTTTGTCAGGGATATCTCCATCCAAAGTAGCATGTGGAGACAGATTGATCACATGAGCAACAATGCTCAAGGCCTCACCTCAAAATGAACCGGATAGCTTTGCCTCAGAAAGTAGACACCCGACTCTCCATGAGAGTCGTGTTCATCTTCTCTGCAACGCCATTCAACTGAGATGTCTTCAGTTGAGTCTTTTGATGTCTGATTCTACGAGATCGACAATACATGTCAAAGGGTTCGTTGTACTCTCTGTCGTTGTCATTGCGTATGCACCTTAGCTTCTTTCTTGTTTCCCTCTCTACGAGTGCATGAAAGTCCTTGAACATAGTAAGGACATGATCCTTCTTCTTTAGGGTATAAACCCATAGATTTATAGAAAAATCATCGATAAATGTCACAAAAGAAAGTGCACCACCAAGAGAGCTAACCTTTATAGGACCACATAAATATGTGTGAATCAACTCTAGTACTTGTGCTTTCTTGGAGGGTGTAACTTTCAGTTGCTTTTTAACCAAGCAACGAGTGCATCGTTCTATCTTTTCTTTCTTTACCTGAAAGAAAATTCCTCCTGATCAAGGTGTACAATCCCTTCTCATTCATATGGTCGATCCTCCTATACCATAACTCAATTGGATGGTCAGCATATGTTGCATTCACTATAAACTTGGAGATTGTTGCTTGCATAACATAGAGATTATTACTGCACTTCTTCCCTTGAGATACAAAAGGAAGTTTCCTTAATAAGTTTCCACTGTCCACCGCCAAATGTATTGAAATAGCCTACGTCATCAAGCTCTCCCATGGATATCAGGTTCAGATGCATATCGAGAGCGTACCTTACATCTTTTAACTTCAAAAAACTCTGGTAACATTCTACAGAATAACTTTACCCTTGCCAATAACTTTAAACAAGGATCTGTTACCCATTCTAAGAGTGTTAAAATCACCAGAAGAGTAAGATGCGAAAAACTCCTTGTTGAAAGTTACATGAAGAGCTGAACTACCATCGACGAGCCAACATGTATCATCTCTAGCAACATTTACCATATCCATGCCAGACACTATGAGCAAATCATGCTCAACATAGCAGCGACATCAACAATATTTTCATCCTTGCCATTCTTCTCTTGCTTTCTCTCTCTTTTCTCTCTTTTAAGTTGGTAGCAATATTTTTTGATGTGGCATTTCTTCCCGCAGTGATGACATTCCAAATCTTTGTGTTTGGATCTCGACTTGCTTCTGCTTTGATCTTTTCCTTTAGAATTCCTTAATTTAGTTCTTCCTCTATTTTCTGTGACCAAAACTTTCTACTGTGATGAAGAATCTTGATATTTTCTTCCTACCTCTTCGTTCAAAGCTCTAGCCTTGATAATCTCCAAGGAAGCACCTCCATTAGGTGCAGAATTTGTAAAAGAGATTCGAAATATTTCCCAACTATCTGGAAGAGTAGCGAGTAATAGGAGGCCTAGAACCTCGCCTTCAAATTTTATCCCATGTTAGAAAGCTGGTTGATAATTCCTTGAGATTCATTTAGATAATCAGGAGAGGAAGATCCATTTGAACTCATGGCCTCAAATTTCGATGAAATTCAGTTGAATTCTGGTCGAATTTTGGTTTCGACATTGTTAGAGTAAAACAATACTCTGATATGTTATTCCATAGAGCCCTCGGGTCTCTTATATAGGGAGAAAACCCTTGGGTAAATTACAGAGTCTTACAAAATATAAATATAAATTACGGAACAATAAAACGTAACATAAATATAAGTCTCTACACTCCCCCTCAAGATGGAGCATAGATATCTATCATGCTCAGCTTGGAAGAACATCTCTGGAAAGGTCCTCTGAGCAGTGGCTTGGTGAATATGTCAGCAGTCTGATCCTCTGAACTGACATGAGCGGTGGAAATGAAGCCCTTCTGAATCATGTCTCTAGTAAAATGACAATCCACCTCGATGTGCTTTGTTCTCTCGTGAAAAGCCGGATTATTGGCAATAAACAATGCTGCCTGATTGTCACATTGGAGATTCATAGGCAAGGGAACATCTACAGTCAAATCTTCTAAGACTGCTCTAACCCACATCATTTCTGCAGTTGCTTGTGCCATGGCTCTGTACTCGGATTCCGCACTGGATCTCACCATAACAGTCTGCTTCTTGCTTTTCCAAGAGACTAAAGAGCTTCCTATGAAGATAGCAAATCCAGAAGTAGACTTACGATCCCTTGGACATCCTGCATAATCTGCATCTGCACAAGCTGAAATAGACAGATCTGTATTTTTCTTGAATAGCAACCCTGTGCCTGGGGAAGACTTCAGATATCTCAATATCATATACAAGGCATCCATATGAACTTGCCTCGGCTGCTCCATAAATTGACTCACCTGGTTTACTGCAAAAGCAATATCCGGTCGAGTTATAGTAATGTATAAGAGCTTATCCACCATTTCTCTGTACCTTCTCTTGTCCATCTCCTCCGTATCATCATCGTACAGCTTCATGCTCGGGTCCATAGGTGTACTTGAAGGTCTGCATCCAGTCATTCCTGTTTCAACTAGCAAGTCTGTGACATATTTTCTTTGAGTCATCACCATTCCTTGTGCATTTCTTGCAAACTCTATCCCCAGAAAATATCGTATTGTGCCTAGATCCTTCGTAATGAACTGGCTTCCCAACAGGGACTTGGTTATCTCAATCCCCTGAGCATCATCTCCTGTAACCAAGATGTCATCAACATATATCATAACAACAACTGTACCTCTAGGGGTCTTCTGGACGAACAGTGAGTGGTCCGCATTTGATCTCCTGAACCCCTGTCCTTCAATTAGCTGGGAAAGCTTCTGGAACCATGCTCGAGGACTCTGTTTAAGGCCATAGATAGCCTTATGAAGTCTGCACACCATCTGAGTCTCCCCCTCAGCAGCAAACCCTAGTGGCTGCTGCATGTAGACTTCCTCCTGTAGCTCACCATACAAGAATGCATTCTTGACATCAAGCTGGAAAATGGTCCAGTTACGTACCACGGCAACGGATAGGAGGATGCGAAGAGTGGAGTGTCTCGCCACTGGTGAAAAAGTATCCAAATAATCTACCCCATATGTCTGGGTAAATCCCCGTGCTACGAGTCTGGCCTTGTATCTGTCTAAACGTCCATCCGCATGATATTTCACCGTAAATACCCACTTGCAACTCACCACGGAGGCACCTGGAGGAATGGGGACAAGAGACCAAGTCCCTTGAGATTGCAAGGCACGCATCTCCTCTTCCATGGCTAGACGCCAGCAGTCAATCTTCATGGCATCCTGATATGTCCGTGGAATCTCCACTGACGATACAGCAGCTGCAAACTTCTGGAAATCCCCAGTGAGACGATGAAACGAGACTTGAGAGGCAAGAGGATATGAAGCACACTGTCTTCGCTGCTTCCTGTGAGCAATGGGCCGGTCCAAATCATCCATGACTGTGCTGACCGGTTGATCCTCCTCCTGTAGTAAAGGCTCCTGCACAGGTGCATTATCTAACCCACCATTAGTGTTATCATCAAAACATACCTGAGGCGTGTTGGATGGTTGACATGTAGCTTGAGCAGGGCCTGACCGCCTTGTATAGAACTTAGGAAAAGGTACAACTGGAGATGGTGGCGGGGGTGGTGGTGGAGGTGGTGGTGATGGATGTGTTGGTGGAGTAGAGGATTGACCCAGGCTTGGAGGTGGAGGTACATAGACATTGGAATCTGTTGATGTGGAGGAGGCCAATCTGTCACCTGCAGGGGAGAAGTACATGACAGGTTCGAAAAATGTAACATCTGCACTCACATAGTACTTGTTATGAACAGGGTCATAGCAACGGTATCCTTTCTGTGTCCTGGAGTAACCCACAAAAACACACTTGATAGCCCTAGGAGATAGCTTATCAAGTCCTGGAGATAAGCGGTGGACAAACGCAACAGTGCCAAAGACCCGAGGTGTAAGTGTAAACAAATCTCTGTCGGGAAAAAGAACAGAGATTGGAGACTTTTCCCCAAGAACAGTTGTAGGCATTCGGTTGACTAGATAGCATGCAGTAAGTATAGCATCCCCCCAAAAGGATAATGGAGCACAACTTTGAATAAGTAATGTGCGAGCAATATCAAGAAAATATCGATGCTTTCGTTCTGCAACCCCATTTTGTTGAGACGTGTAAGCACATGTGGTTTGGTGGACAATGCCTTTAGAAGAAAGAAAGCGAGCAAGTGATCGAGTGCAGAACTCCAATGCATTGTCAGTACGCACATACTTAACAGTAGACGAAAAAACATTCTGGACTTCATTTATAAGATTTTGAATAATACTTCCTGCTTCAGATTTATTTTTAAGAAGAAAAGTCCAGGACACTCTAGAAAAATCATCAACCACAACTAAATAGAACCTGTGCCCCTGATGATCTGGGACACGACTTGGACCCCAAATATCTATATGAAATAACTCAAATGGGGAGCGACTGCTCCGACTCTGACGACTGGGGAAGCTAGACCGATGGTGCTTCCCTAACTGACATGCTTCACAACGAAAAGAAGAACTCGGAGAGATCTGAGGCAGGAGGTGACGCATCTTCTATAGCGGCAGATGACCGAACCGAAGATGCCAGGTATACGGAGATACAGAACCCTGGGAATGCAGTGAGACGCCAGCGTAAGAGTTTCGGACGAGACGATAGAGGCCATTGTGCTCAGAGCCACAGCCAATCACCCTGCCCGTTAGTATGTCCTGAAAAATAACAGACGATGGGTCAAAAATAGCACGACAGTGCAAATCACGTGTAATCTGACTAATGGATAAGAGATTCATAGAGAATTCTGGAGCATGTAGAACATTTTGTAAGTGCATAGAGGATAGCAAAACCGTCTCCCCCTGACCGATGATAGGGGAATGAGTGCCATCAGCAATGAGTACAGAGCGACCAGGCTGAACAGCTCTGTAGGACTGCAGAATATCTTTCTCACGGTATAGATGATGGGTAGCTCCAGAATCGACAATCCATCCTGTGAGATCATGACTATGAAATGAGACTGAAGGACTACCTGAGGCACTGGCTGAAGCAGATGTACTAGCTGACGCCGAAGCCGCAACATCAGAAGCGTCAACACTCTCTGACGATGATTGTGGCATGATATCACGAAGTCGTGCCACTAGCTCTTCGAACCTGTGATCTGGAGTAGATGCTGGTGGACCCTGAACATGATCAGCGACACGTGCAGAAGAAGGGAAGCCATGCTTGGAATAGCATGTATCCTCCGAATGACCAGTACGGCGACAGAATGAGCACGTAGAGCGTATGCGACCTCCGCGGCCACGTCCACCACTTCCTCTGCCACGAAACGAGGACGAACCACCATGTCCCCTGGAAACTGCCATTGCTGGCGGAGGTGCAGTCGCTGTATTCGATGGAACAGGTACACGACTGAGCCTCCTGTATACCTCTTCCATCAGTGGGATGGTGGAATCTGCTAGGATCTGAGAGCGTGCTGCCTCGTACTCCGGGTCAAGGGCAGCGAGTAATACGCCAACCATAGTAGCGTTGCGGACGTCTTCTGTTGTTCCGGCGTGGCTGTGAGCGGAATGGTGCTATAGAGCTTCTCGAACATTCCACGAAGCGACGTGTACAGGGAATGAAGAGGCCTCCCATTCTGCTTCGTGGTAAAGATATCATGCTGTAACTGGAGCATCTTCGTCTCGTTGCGTACCTGAGAGTACGTCATGGCCAAAATATCCCACATCGCCTTGGCGGTGGGCTGGTGAAGGACATCATTCGCTATCTCCATCGTGAGCGTCCCTGAGAGCCAAACCTTGGCATACGCATCATCAGCCTCCCATGAGGCATATATTCCTGTCTTCTCCGGCGGTTCATCCTCGGTAAGAATATGCTTCTTACCACACGACTTCATGAGACTGAGGAACTGCATAGCCCACAGTTCGTAGTTTGTCCCGTCCATTTTGACGATTGGTGCCGAACCTTTGAAGGCACCTATGGTGGGCAATTCGACCTTTTGTTCTGACATAATGCCGGAGAAGAACAACTAGTGATAGACCAAGAAAATGTTGTCTACCAAGACCTTTTAGGATTCAAGTGCATATGTAGACGTTATGCACTTGAACCCAACATCTATCCGAGACCGACCGAAGGAGAGGCGCCCCGGTGGCGAGTAGAGGCTGTGGAAGCCTCTACCGAAGAGAGACGGCGGCTGGGAGGGTCCCGGCGGTGGTGCTGGGCGGCGCGAGTGGGTCCCCGGCGGCGGCTGGAGGCCGGGGGCGGAGAGAGGGAGCCGGCGGGATGGCTAGGAGCCCCGCAGGAGGGCTGGCGGAGAGGGCTGGGGGCCCGGCGGGCTTGTGGGCGGCGGCGGGAGGGGCTTCGAGAGGCCGGCGGCGGCGGCGGGGGGGGGCGGGTGGAGAAAACCCTAGGTTAGGGTTAGGGCTCTGATACCATGTTAGAGTAAAACAATACTCTGATATGTTATTCCATAGAGCCCTCGGGTCTCTTATATAGGGAGAAAACCCTTGGGTAAATTACAGAGTCTTACAAAATATAAATAGAAATTACGGAACAATAAAACGTAACATAAATATAAGTCTCTACAGACATGTTACCGAAATTCAGTCAAAATGGCCAAAATGACCGAAATGTTGGTGGTCCTAGTACAAAAATGACTGAAATGATCGGAATTTCGATCGAATTTTGACGAAATTCGATCGAAGTTTTGTTTCGGTAGGTCACTGAAATGGTGACCGAAATGATCGAAATTTCGGTCGAATTTTGACGAAATTCGATCACAATTTCGTTTCGATAGGTCACTGAAATGGTGACCGAAATCGACATTTAAGGCCTTGCCTGAATTTCAACTGCATTAATGCCTTGAGTAGAAACAATTCGTTGTGAGTAGAAACAA
Organism: Ottelia alismoides; assembly: GCA_037367405.1. NCBI lineage: Eukaryota > Viridiplantae > Streptophyta > Magnoliopsida > Alismatales > Hydrocharitaceae > Ottelia > Ottelia alismoides. Next base: position 82,485 of record JAZKJV010009622.1, on the reverse strand, counting down.
CTTGTTGTTCCTTATCTTTGAAGCATAAAAGTTCTTTAACTTCGACCAAAGTGTGCGTGCATGTGTCTCGTTGTGAATGTGATTGTACACATTCTCATCCACAAACTGCCAGATAAATCTGCAAACTTACTCATGCTCGAAATCCCACTCTTTATCACTTTTGGACTCGAGCTTTTGCATGACGAAAGTTGGAAGATGCATGGCCTTCATAAATAGTATCTTGTTTTCCCATAAGTTCTAGTTGATTCCATTCAGGGCTGATCATTCTACTGGTGTTGTACTCCATCTTATCGTTCATATTGGCTATGATACTAATTGTTGCGAACAGATTCCCCGTATTCAGATCGAATCACAGAAAATTAGCAAAGATGATGAGCGGATTCTGCACGATATATGTAATTCAACTACGAAAAAATTGCCACCACAGAAAATCAACCACATATGCACGAAGACTTTTTAATGTGGAAAACCCTCATTGTGAGGGAAAAAACCGCAATCCAAAATCAAGCACTACAATCAAAATAATCTCCCGTGAGGTGCTTACCAAAGGACAACCCTCTATACGGTGTTACGAATCACCCAACAATGGAGAATAATAGAGAGGAGAAATATCGTGAAAACGATAAATCTGCCGTCAAATTATAGGGAAGAATGCTAGAGAATAACTGCTCCAAAGATTACTCCCTCCAAACTTTTGATGTAGCCACATACCTTCTTTCTTCTCCCCCTCTCTCTTATTTCTTTCTTGTGCTATGAGAGATTGTGTTGGGATGATCTTGTGTGCACCCGTGCCCTCTATTTATACTCCATGGAGATGATGAAATAAGGAAGTATAAACTTCTATTCCAACAGGAATAAGAAAAGATGACTCATATTCCTAAAAGGTAGTTGATTTCCTTCTACATTGAGGACTTGATTTTTCCTTTTCCAAATAGAACTACTAATGTCCTCTATACGGATTAGGTTTCCACAAGGAGGAGAACCCATCCAACAATAACCACATGTTGATTTTTATGATTTAGAACATTCTGTCCACTATTATGCGAATTATTCCCTTTTTGACACAAATACTTCAGAACAGTTCTACTCCTTCCACTCCAGACTATATGTATTTTGTCAATCTTCTATTACTACAATATATGTACATACTTATAATACAATAAAACCATAAAGAAAATAATAAAATAAAATAGTGTAAAAAGATACATAGATGAATATACTATACTTACACCTATATAATATATACCTATATTTATTCAAGTATACAAAATACATTTGAAAAATACAATAAAAATATTTTTATTTATATTTAAATAAGTTATAAATATATAAATTAATTGTATAAAATTATAAAATCAAAAATACAAAATAAAAATAAAATACACAAAACATAGGTCAATATACCTATAAATATACTTGTAAAAAGCAACTTATAATGAATTAATCCTTAAAAATAAATAAAAATCACAATAAAATATTACACAGAATAATAAACATTTTTCATGTTTTAATCAAAATTTAATAAAATCATTAATAGTTGCCGACATGATGTTTTTCTAGTTCTCAGATGCCTTAAGAGCTCTCCCATAAAAGGCTACTCTATACTTGCCATGGCCACATTGATGCGTCTTCATGTGCTGATGTAGATTATGATAACTCTTCGAGGATGGAAGATCCACTACATGGTTTGCTTTGTTTGTTTGAGGCAATCTTGTTTTTTTTTGAAGCCAAAGCTCTTCGGGGGATTCACGCTATGGTGCTCGCCCCAAACTTTTATTAAAAAGGCGGAGAAGGAAAAGATAAAGAGAGTTACAGACGCCAAGGATCAAGCGGATCCCGCAGGACACCCAGAGTGAGAAATACACTACAGTAACAACCAGTCATTGGAAAGCAAAGTCATGTGCGCGAAAATATTCTCCTTGTAAAACCTTTGTCCCCTGAAAATCTTCGTGTTTCGTCCAATCCACAACGCCCAAATGCACGCGAAAGGGTGGAGAAGCTCCCTCCTCGCCCTATCTTTATTTGAACGCAATGGGTCCTAAAACGACGAAGCTGAAGAGGCGTTAACCCACGGAATTTGGGCCTCCTCCCAAATGGTAGCAGTGTTCGGGCACTGGAAGAAGAGGTGCTCCATAGTCTCCACACTGCCACCACACAGCGCACAGTCCATGGAGTCGAATCCCGCGAAAAACCTTGCACATCTATCTCGAGTCAACACCCTCCCGCGTCTCAACAGCCACAGGAAGAACACGACCCTCTCCGGGAGCTTGAGACGCCACATCCAACTAAGGTCCTTGCACATGAGGTCCTGCTGCGAAGTCGGCTGTTGCGAGATGGCCCTGAACGCCCGCCTTGTAGAGAAGACGCCATCGCGCCAAACCCAGTGATCCCTACCACTCGAGGGCGTGGGCGCAACCCTAAGTAACTGAAGGAGAGCCAAGAGGTCTTCAAATCGCTCATCCGAGAGGTTGCTAGCAAAAGAAGGGAACCACTCATTCCCACTCCTTGAGGAGGCCACCGTCGCACAAGAATCCGTAGCCAGTGCACAAAGGCGCGGGAAAGTATCACCGAGAGAGCTCATCCCCGCCCAACTGTCGCGCCAGAACAAAAAGGAGTTACCATCCCCAAGCATAGGTTTAAAGAGATGTGAATAGCGCCTAGCAGCCGAAGTGATCCCCCGCCAGAAGGGGGTTCCAGATCGTCGAGTATCCACGTCCTGCACCATCTCCACCCCGAGGGATAATACATCCCGCGACGTGGAGGGAAAGAAGCTGTTGGCACTGCCCCAAAGCCTGCTGACCCACTTGAGCATCAACGCATCATTAACCAATCGAGCCGCCGTATGCCAAGACCACCATCGTACTTTCTCTTGGCCACCTCCTCCCAGGCCACCAGATGAGGACCCCGCGAGGAGGGCCCCCTTCTTCCCCAAAGGAAGCTCCGCATGAGGCCCTCGAGGCGCCTCCTAATCCCCACCGGAATAATCCAGTTTGAAAGGAAGTAAATAGGGATAGAAGCAAGGATCGACCTAATAAGAACGAGTCGGCCTCCCCAAGAGAGCAATGTCGCGCTCCACCCAGCTAGCCTCCTTTCCGCCTTGTCCACCACCTTGTGCCAATCATGCAACCTCGACCTCCTCGCCCCCAGAGGCAGCCCTAAATATTCAATTGGAAGAGAAGAGGGAAGACTTCCCAGTAGCTCCCCACATGCCGCTGCCGAGCCCGCATCCCATGCGAAAGGAATCACTTTGGATTTGGATTGATTAATGAGGAGTCCCGAGAGCTCACTAAAGATTTTCAACGTCACCGCCATCCCTCTGACCTCCTCCATGCCTCCCTCGATGAAAACAATAGTGTCATCCGCATATTGAAGGGTTGGAACGTTCCAGTAGCCGCACGAGAAGCCCAAGGAGAGGCCGCGCGCAACCACTCTAGCCGCCATCCTTGGCAGGACGTCCGCCGCAATAACAAATAGCATGGGTGCCAAGGGGCACCCCTGCCGCACACCCCTTCTTGGCTGAAACCGATTGCCAATGACACGTCCATTCAACATAATAGAGAAAGAGGCAGTAGTAATGCATTTGCGCATCCACGAAATCCAAATATTTGGAAATCCACGAGCCCGCAGCACCCTCCAAAGAAACTTCCAATCCAACGAGTCGTAAGCCTTTGCGAAGTCCACCTTCCAAAGGACCCCTTGTTTCCCCCTCCTCACCCAGCTCTCCACCATCTCAGAAGCAAGAGCCGTAACATCGGAGATTTGGCGACCTCGGATAAAAGCAACCTGAGAGGGCTCGATTAAGTCTTCAAGCAACGGCGCTAGCCTCCGCGCCAGAACCTTTGCAACGATCAAGTATAGAGCATTGGAAATCGCTATCGACCGAAAGTCTTCAATAGCGCGCGGACAGGAGGTCTTAGGCAACAACACAATGAGAGCCATATTGATCTTATCGAATCCCGCGTTTCCACTCAAAATTCCGAGAACACCTCCCAGACTTCCATCCCCACCACCTCCCAGAAGTCCTTGTAGAACGCAATTGGGAAGCCATCCGGACCTGGCGAGGCGTCACTGTTGAGATCCCAAACAGCACTCTTGACCTCTTCCATAGAGACCTCCTTTATCAGCTCCGCATAAAGCATGGGCGAGAGTTGCGGGGTATCCTCCCCCGACCAGAACCATCGAAGGGGCGCACGAACAGAAGAGAACTCCCTGAAGTATGCGGCCACCTCGCCCCCCAAAGCCTCCTCGCCCACGATCTCCCTACCCCCGAAGGAGATGGAGTGAATCAAGTTTGACCGCCTCCTGTTAGAGGCCACCCTATGAAAGTAGGACGAGTTAGCGTCCCCTTCCCTGATCCACTTGACCTTAGCACTCTGACGCCACTCCACCACCCTCATTCTTTCTTCCCTTTCCACCGCGGCCAACGCCGCAGCCCTGGAGGCCACCTCCTCAGTGCAGAGGTCCCTGACCCCCTCCAAAGCATCCATTGCCGCAACGATCTCCTCCGCATCCTTCCTGGCTGACGCCCTAGCCTCCCGCGACCTTTCTTTGAACATAGCCAGAGCACTCCTCAGACGCGCTAACTTCTTCCCAAACCTCACCACCACCGACCGACCTTCGCACTCCTCCTTCCGACTAGAGGCCACCACCTCACGGAAATTATCCTCTAATAGCCAGCACATCTCATACCTAAAGAACCCTGCCGCTGGAATCGACACGTTGGAGTCCCAGATGATAGGAGTGTGATCTGAGAAAGATCGCGGTCTAGAGAGAACATTCGCCAGGGGAAACAACGACATAAAAACCTGCGACGCGGGGAACCTGTCAATGCACGACTTAGAGGATGAACTCCTCCAAGTGAACGTAACGTCCGAAGCAGGAAGATCTTCCAAAGCCAAGCAGTTGACGAAGTCCGCAAACTCAGCCGATCCCGGATCTGAGCCCCCCCTGGATCGGGGTCTATCGGAAGGACGCAAGGTAACATTAAAATCTCCTCCTATCAGCCATGGCGAGTTCGGGTTATCCTGCGTGATCTGCCGAAGCTCGTCCCACATCTCCTTTCTCCTAACAGCACAACAAGAGCCGTACGCGCAAGAGAAAATGAAGGTTTCAGAATCCTCCTTCCTGGAAAGCAATACAGAGATAGAATGGTTGCCCTTGACGGCAGAAACAAGAGAGAACCCCGAGGACTTCCAAGCAACAAGCAATCCTCCTGCATGCCCAAGTGCAGGCAAAGTCGAGAATTCATCCAGATCCCCCGCCGCGAAAGAGCGCCAAACATCCTCGTCGAGAGAGGCCAACTTGGTTTCTTGCAGAAGAATGGCGTCGCACCCCCACTCTTTGAATCTGCTACCTAAAATCTTTCTCTTATCCGCATCACCCACGCCCCTCACATTCCAAGTTAAAACTTTCATTTGGAAGCATTTTTGGAGCCCCATGAAGGTACCACCCCGGCCGCCTCCGCCACCGCTTCTTCGAAGGTGAGGCAAGAGTGGTGATCCCTGGACATTGAACGAGAGGTGCGCCTTCTTCTATAACGTTTGGAAGATCTCCTCGTTGACTCTCCATCTGCCCCAGCAGCATCGAGCCCCCCCGCAGCATCGGCCCCTGCCCCACCGGAGAAATCATCCTGCGAAGACGCTCCGCCGCGAGGAGAAGAAGGTTCCGCCCGCAGATCTGCTTGTAAACTTCCCGAAGAGAGGGCGGATATCTGAGTTGACGAAAGGACCAAAGTGCCCGGGTCCGCCGCGGATAGAAGAGGACCCGGTTCAGCCCCCGCCCGACCCGCTTCAGACAACTCAGTCGGGTCAAGTTCGACTACCCGACAGACCGAATCGCGTGTAGATCCTACTGCAGGACCGGCGTTGCGACCAAGGAAACCAAACCCGGGAGATACTACCCGGAAGGTGGAGCCTGGTGAATCAACCGAGAAGGCCAAATCCCCTCCGATATTCGTGCACCTACCCGCCACATCACTCCAGACATCGCCAAGGGCAGCTACCATGCACCGACTCCATGCGAGAGGATGGGCATCACGTACGAGAACGGGCGATGGCCTTACGAAAACATCATAACACGGCGCGGCCCCCAAAGTGAAACCCAATTGCGGCGAGACCCCCGAGGCGAAACCAAACTGCGGAAGCTTCTCCTCGGAAAGCGAAACGACCCTCTTATCGGCATCCCCCCCTTGAACCAGCCGGTCCGGCTTAGGGGGTGGCGGTGGTGGCACCACCACTGTCAACTCGATCCTGCAGAAGAACCTTCCCAGATTTAACTCTTCAAAGAAAACCTGACCCGCCGCCCGATCGAGGAAGGTCTTGTTGCACTCCATGAGGACCTTCGTGGAGGCGGGATCAGCCCCCGGCGATAAGCCGTCGCTAGTGACGGCCAACACTTCACCCCACCTCCTCAGAGGTCGCCGAAGACAATGGACGGATCTCGACGGGAAAGGGACACCTCTGACCTCAGCAACGCAGACCTCCAGCTCCGAGCATGCTCCATCCGCAAAACGCAAATCCCTCCAAATGATGCCTCCCTGAGGCCCGACGCGCAGCAAACGGAGACGCTGATCCTTTGAAAGACCCCTAACGCAGCACCTTTTCGTCCCCAGTAAGAACATGTCTCCTGAGAACTGGCTCCCCAGGAGCTCCACGAGAACGTTGTTCACCGCCTCAACTGACATGCAATGAGTCAGGAACACCCCTACCACCACCCTTCCATCTCGCGGGCCACGTGCATGAACATCTCCCCCCTCCGAAGAACTTGCACCCCCCGCCACACGAGCCTCCACCTTCGTTGAACCCCCACCTGCACGCTGCTTCCTCGACTTCGAATAGGCCGCGACCCCCGCATCGAGGCTCCCCACCTTCTTCGAGCCCGTGTGGAAGGCAATTTCCAACCCCCCGCAGCTCCCCTCCACCTCTGTAGGTATGTGTGCCCCCCCTGCGACAACCTGCGCGAAAGACCGGCTTGCTACGACAGAAGCATCCCCTACAACTTGAGGAACCCCTGAATGCACCGGGGGCCTTCTGAGAGAGAACCGATTGCCATCCCCCCTCGATCTTGCTCCACACCCCGCTTGCTTGTGCCCCAACCCTCCGCATGCAAAGCAACGAGGTCTTGCAACACAGACCGAAGCCAGATGGCCCCTAACGCCGCACCGCCAGCAAACGCGCCCCGGCTTCTTGCGAGAAACCGTCACCCATCCTTCACCTTCTGCGAACGCGGACTCCCTCTCTGCAGCAACGAACTGTGGGCTTACGTTGCGAGAGCTCGACGCGTAGTCCTTCTCCGAAGCCCTTCCCCGTAGTGCGTAGTCCCTCTCCGAAGTCCCTCCACCGCGCAACGAAATCGCCATCAATTTCTGCTACTCTTGATCGCTGTCAACTCGAGCATCCCAAAAACCATTCAATACAATAACAATTCTGCCCTGCCCCCATGCAGGATCGAACTACCAGTCGTCTACCTTCTTGTGAGAAATATTCGGTTAAAGATTTCTGGAGGCAATCTTGTTATAAGGAGTATTAAGAAGCAAAGTGTTGTTTTCAGGTCTAATACATAGTCTAAGTACATGTCTATGTCAAATGCTACTTAGATTTAATTGGCTAGTTTCCTTTCACAAGGACTTGATTTCTTGTTAAGACATCATTTTCCATTTACTGTCATCAACTACATACATTGCCTTCAATATTTTTTTTATGAGTGCATTAAGCATATTGAACTCAATTGTCATTTTATTAGAGATGCAATGTGGCAAGTGAATATTACCTCTCATTTTGTTGTATTTTTTATAGAGCACTAACTGGATATCTTCACCAAAGCGCTTCTAAAGAAGCGACTTTCCTGAGTCTTGACTCTCTTCCAAGTTGGGCATGCTTGATGGATATGCTCCAACTTTAAGGAGAGTGTTAGCAATAGTTTAATTTCATTACTATTTTTTCTTTGTTCACGATTATCCTTTCCATTTAGAACTATTATGTAATTTGCCAACTCGAGGGTTTCCTCCTATATGTAAGAGGACCCTAGAGTTCCTTAAATATAACAAGTCATTTCGTTCTTCCTATAATATTGAACTTATCTTCCTCCGAACCCAAGAATGTAGAAGAAAGTTAATAATAAATGAGAAACACCCAAATCGGTATACAAGGACATAATTAGTACTATGATAGTAATCAAAGATTCTTGTTTTCGGCTTTGGTCGAAAAGGCAATGGCCAAAGTCGATGTAGCTACCACCTGTGGTATGTGACTTTCTATCCTAATAAGTTACTATGGCCGGACAGAGAGATGTAATGAACTGTTGACTTGATTTTTGGACAAAGCAAATGTAAACACTCGCTACTGGATGGCACCACTCGAATCACAGGACAGTAGACTCAGCCACAAGAGGCGACTACTTCTTTGCTTTTAATCTGGTTGTACCTCAACTATTTACTCAGAAAGTCAAAAGACCCCTATAATCTACTTGAAGAATCAAACCAATTTATTTATTGCTTGATGGCAAGATTTTAAATCTCGATTTTGATTTCATTTCAAGATGGCGAAAAAACGAAACAATTTCGAAATTTCATCAAAATTTCGCCAATTTCGGCCTTGATTTGTGAAGGAAGGCTATATATCGAAATTTCAATTTTGGTTTCGGTGAAGTGCCGAAACCGAAATTTCGACGAAATTTTGCGAAATTTGAAACACTGCTTGATGGAAAATGAGATATGTATTTCGATCTGCCATATATAATGGGAAAGAAGAAGCTGGGTAGGAGTAGCTCCTGCTTTACTAGTACTTAGTGACGAGTTCGGGCCTTAGAAGCATGCGAAAGGATAGGTCTGAAAGGTTTTTCTAGCAGAACTCTCCTGACTCCTTTCTTGCGTGAAATTCTTCTTCAGTGAACTATATAAAATAATTAGGGACTTTTTTATATGTATTTTCATATACTTTTAATTATCTTTTGACGATTACCATTAATGATCTCCGCCTGCCTCTATGAGACTGCACCCTATTTTATACTGAGGATGGAGTTTAGACTCTCTTCTCTAAAAATTATTCTGTATAAATTTTCAATAGCTGGGACATACTCTTGGGCTCGTGTTAAATCCTTAATTTTGGTTGACAATTGGATGATCTTACAAGCAACCAAATTTTGGTGAAAAGTTGAATAACATGACTAATTTTTGGATTGAGCCTTTGTCATCCTAAAGTTGCAGTTGTGCCTGGATTGAATCTTCATCGAGGAAAGTTCATAGTGGCAACTTGTTGGGTTTGGTCTTCATTGATTCGTGAGTTTCTCCAAGGATTTTTCTCTCAGAATTCAACCTCCCCACTTTATTATATAATGGTTTCATTGTGATGTGAGCAACCATTATTCCAATAGCAGTGGCATGATAATGCTCCTTACACAGTAGATGCAACTCTACTTTTCATGTACTTCTGTCCATTATTAGATAGAACCCGTTTCGTAAAACCATTCATAACAACCAAGGTTTAGATCCAATTCGGCTGTTGAGAAATACTAGCCTTGATGTCTTGTGGAGCTCTGAACTTTCATGAGAACATGACATTTTCGACTATTTCCTGTGGGATTATATTCGGACTGTAACAAGCTTGTTAATTTAGGAAAGTTACTAGAACTTTTTTTATTTGTCCTTCCCCAAAGGAAAAAAGAAAGAAGAGACTATCCTTTGCCTCAATGTGGTTGTCAGTTCCTAGCTAAATTAAATTCGTCTACTTTTACATTTCCTCAGCTCAAATTCTCTTTATTTCCCTTTCTCTATGTCCCCCGTGTTGTTTGCCTTATTAGTTTTTTAGTACCTCACGCTAAGAGATAATAATTTTAGATTACCTGGAGCATGGAGGCAGTAAATAACAATCGAAACTGGTACCGGCCAATTTATTTTTTAAATTTTTATTATCAAGCTTCTCATCTTAATGTGATGTTGCACTCTTCTATTTTCTTAATTTTTCTATTATCAAGCTTCTCAGCTTCTCATCTTAATGTGATGGTGCGCTCTTCTATATTATTTTGCTCAGACCGATTCGGCATGCAATGGATCAAAAGAAATCAAAGTGTACTCTAAAAGTTGAAGAGGATATTCCAGAAACGTCAAATGTGCTATCCGTGACTCCGGTGAGTAAGCAAAAGCAAACCTTGGCTCCAAAGTCTGATGTCATCCTTCTTACTGAGCAGGTAACTTATTTGGATATATATCTGGTTGGTAAACATAAAGCTTAATGCTAGTGAAGCAGAAATCTTTCATTAGATGGCTATTAGCATGTCTACAGATGAGGTTTAATTTTGTGTCACCTGTATTTATGCATAAAACAGCATAACTTGGATATATGGTGCACCATTTCGTAGCTCGCTTACTGCCGTTCTTACCTCGGCCAAGTCATGCTGATTAAGAAACATTTTAAAGTATCAACAAAATATACAAAATGCCCATAGACGTATTAATGATTGAAAAAGACTCCATTAATTTCATGGAAAGGTAATACAAAATAAATAAAAATGGAATAGGTGTTGAAGAGTGGTCTTGGTGGGCTATGTTTAGTACCACATCTTGGAGTGGTGACTTTTGGTCACATTGGTGGGGCTATATAAAGAGCCCCACGCCCATTGTAACATTTGAGAAAGTTAATGCAAAATCAGCCCTTTGAGGTGGTTCTCCAGTGGTTTCATTCCGCTCCTCACGGAGTAGGGTTCCACGTAAAATCAAAGTTTTCGTTTATCTTGTTCTTGCTTTGATTTGCTTCCGCATTCTATATTTCAACAATAGGAACAGAGAGGTAACTACATCAAGAAGATAAAAGATGAGCTTTTACGGTTTACCACCACTTTATTCAATCAGTTATCATTGCCGCTTTGAAACCCACAGCTCTTGGGAGCCAAATCGTCTTTTTTGCCATGGTTTGTTTTGGTCTTTTATCACTAACATTTAGGGTCTGGAAGGCATCTCAACATAAATTTCATAGAGAGGAATTTCTGATCAATTTCTTTTGTCCGTATGGTCTCACACAACCTGTGGAAATTGCTCGTAATCCAGGATGAAGTCTTCAGGATAATTATCGACTCAGACGAGGAGACGGATGGAGGTTTCTCGTGCTTACTCAAAGAAAATCAAACATGTAAGATTTTGTTCTTCAGTATTGAGATATGTTCAGAGTACAGTTGTATAGTATTTTCCTCTCAGCTTGCAGCCTAAAAACTAAGAATTTTAGTTATCTTACGATCCCTTCGCAGGTAGGGAGGACCGCTGGCTGGAGGAGGCCCAAGAAGAAAGCATTCGAATATTGAAGAAAGCAAGAAGAAGAAAAAGAAAATTCAGTAAGGATTTTATTCTGATTTGAAGGCTCAGAGAGTTGCCACGTTCCGGATTTTTGGAAAACCTTCAACATTCTTCTAAAAATAATTTGTACACAGGTTACAAAAAAAGGTAAAGGTAATAATCCAACAACGATGCAATAACATTATTTTCAATGAAAATATTGTAGTTCACAAGAAAAAACTCAGCTTTTATTATTAATTGTTTGGTCATTTGTTACTTAGCTATCATTTTGCAGCCGTCCCTCAAAGAACCCGTATGGAGTTGTTATAAGAAAAAGGAAGATATACGTATCATCCATAAATCGATGTACATGTCTCGACCATCTTTATTATTTTGGAAAGAGGTGGTCTGAAGAATCTTAATTAGATTTGCAGGTTACAGTTATGCAGGTTGTAGCTATGCAAGGGGAAAAACATTACGGATCTCCAACTAAAAAAACTCCAAGCTACAAATAGGAAAAATTTTGAGTGGATTGAGTGTCCAGGTTACCGGTTCTTCAGAACTAAATCACCAAGCAGAAGCCTGCGAACCAGCAAGTGCATGGACCCACTGGTGGGAAAAATAATAATGGGCAAGATATTTAGAAATGCAAACAGGGGCATACATATATGGATATAGCTACTATCGTATCCTTGTCCATTTTAGAATCCACATAAATATATAAAACGTGCAAAAATTGAAAATCATGGATTATGTCATTATACATGAATATAAATATTGAAACAGATAATCACAATTGAGATATGAATATTTAAACGATGAATGAGGATTATTTTACGAATAATAAAACACTTATAGTCGGAAAGGATGCTTTTGCAAAGTTGGAATTAATGATTGAAATATTATTGCCAAGTTGGAATTAATGGGTGACTAAATTGAATTGCATAAACTACAAGACACCAAATAAAATAGAAATTGATGGTTCCTTTAATAGACAAAAAGATCTTGGTGATGGGGATCATATATATAAGGAACCTAAACCATGTCCTACTCACAGAAAATCTATGGAAGCTTGTGCAACAAAGCGAGAGCCCCGTCTGAGTCAGCATTGTTCCTTCTCGAGTCCTACATCCCCCTCAGATCCAGATCCGAATTCATGTATGCCTCAATAGTATATATATATATATAGGATTTTTATCCAATGTGCACAGGGCTCATTAGCGTTTCGGTGCGCACCCTTTCTTGGCCACACACGTGTATTACCAATTAATGGTTACCTATTTCGAAGTATGTTGTTTTTGGAAGGAGATTAATATACAAAGCGATTTAACAATAAGTAATATTCCAATTATATCGCGTCCTAAAAAATAGGAAGATCGTTTTGGAAAGAAAACATTCGAATCGATTATTTCTTGCTGAAAATTGAGATCCAAATGCTCATGTCAGTAATATATACATAATAGTCAAGTAAATGGTTGTTGCGAGATCAGTAATATCCAAAACAGCGGTCAGTAATTTACATTCATTGTATTGCATGGTGCAGAATTCAGTAATATATACACAATGGACAAGTAAGTGCTTGTTGTGATGTCAGTATTATCCAAACAACGGTCAGTAATACATTCATTTTATTATATGGTGCAGATTTCAGTAATATATACACAATGGACAAGTAAGTGCTTGTTGTGATGTCAGTAAAACCATAACAAATGGTCAGTAATTTTCATACGTTTTGTTACTTTGAACAGAATTCAGTAATTTAGAGATGATACTCAAGTAATATATATATATAGTTATCAAGTAGATTATTGTTTGTGTTCAGTAATGTATATATCCATGTCTTATATCACATGTTCAGTAATGTGTACAATTCTCAAGTAATAGCTAATATGAGATCAGTAATAACAAAGTAATGATCAGTAAGTCATGGGCATTGCTTAAGTAAGAAAGTAACTATTTGTTAATGCAATGCACATTACATCGACAATGGTATTACTAATCATTTGTTATGTCAATATTGATCTCACAACACACATTAGTTGACCATTTTATACATATTACTAAATTCTGTACAATGTAACTATTTGGATGTAAATTACTGGTCATTGTCTTGTATTACTGATCTCACAATAAGCATTTATTTGACCGAATAATATTTATTACTATCATAGCGTTTGGATCCACGTGGAATCATTTATTTGAATTGTTTCTTTCCAAAATGGTCTTCCAATTTTTAAGGACGTTGTATAATAGGAAATATAGGATTTTTTTAAATACGTCGTAGCCTATAATTAGAAATATACTTATTGTTAATACACGTGTATGGCCCAGAATGAGTGCTCATTGAAACGCTAATGAGCCCTGTGCGCATTGGATAAGCCCTCTCTCTCTCTCTCTATATATATATATAGGGTGCACTTGAATTGAGGTGGCACCTTTCCTTGATTAAGGAAAGGTTTCATCTTAGACCGTGGGATGAGGAGTGTACGAAGGAGATTGAAACCACTATGTGGTTTTCGTGACAACTAACTTTCCTATAATGAGGGATGGTTAAATTAATGCTAAATAAAATATTACACGTCACTAAACATTCTATATTTAGCAAATAAGCATTTTTAAGAACACAACATTCGTCAAAATCTTGGTTGATTAAAAGCAACGTATTTTAAAATAATCTGTTATGGTAATACAAAATATTGTGCTATTTTACATCTTTATGGTATATTTTACAACATATAATTTACCGCATATACAGAAAAAATCCTAAAAGACGATGACATATTGCGTTTATTCAAATGAATTTTACACATATTAAGTAAAAAAAATTACATTCGGTTACGTAATAAAATACGAAATTGATAAAGACATTGCAAACTCTCCTATACGCATATACAAAATGAGAAATTTGGACATAAGGAAATGAAACAATGAATTACGTTATATATCTATAATTTACACAATACAAACGACAATTACAAATTTAGAACATATTTTACAATGATATTACAATAACTGTAGAATATTTTTTACAAACTTTTAAACAAGCTTACCAACACTTATCATATTTTACGTATAAATTGTATATTTTACAAAAGGCTACTCTATTATGTTAATGTATATCTAAATTAATATATGTACGTTACATATACGAATGTATATTTATTTTCTCAGAATCTTGATATCACATATAATTACAATTTTACATAATATATTACAAATGTACTATTTATTTTACAAGAATTGAGGGTATTTTACTGTGAATTGTGATATTTTGCATTAAGTAATTGCCAATGTTGCCCCTATTTAACATTATTAGTCTATATTTTACAAAACCATGTTATATTTTACAGCTTCGTCTTCTATTCTACAATTTGAAATTTCTCTTGGTTTGATATTCTCGATTCTACAAATAAAATGGGAATATATACATGGTAAGTGCTGACAATGATGCTCTCACGGTGATATTTGAATTATATAACATTTTAAAAATTTTATCTTTGAAATTTTTGATGCTTTCAAAAGAGAACATAAGCAGTGATAAATAAACAATATATGATTTCCTGAATTACGGATTTGAAATATGAAATTAGTGATTTTATATACAACAGGAAAATTTCGCTAGAGAATGAGATTGCAGATGCTATGAATAATTTCTTGCGAGAAACACATGTCTGATTCAAAGAATCAAAAGCTAAACACAAAAATTAATCTTTTACATTTAAATTGTGCATAAAAATTGATGAAAACAGATACTGGAATTTTGAACAAAGGAAAAAAAAGAAGAAGAATAAACATAGTGAGTAGATGAAGATAAAATACTGACCTGTTTAGACGTAGAGAAGATAAAGCAGAAATGAATTTCAAAAGCAAAAGATAGCTAACAATGGTTGAAGAGCAAAGGAAAAAGGGGAAATGAAGTTTTCGATAATTACTTAATCACCAAATTAATGATTACTCATTGATTAAGTTAAATCAATTTGTAATTTAAAAATTCAAATTCTTTCTATTTTTAGTCAAAACTGAAAACGAGCTCCCGTTTAATTTCAAAAAATACAAAATTGCCAATAATTCAAAAAAAGAGATATGTGAGTAAATTAAATCGAATTTAAGGAAAGTAACATATGAAGTATATTCATATAATAAAGTTACAAGAAAACCTAATTTGAAATTAATCAAAAAGAACTTACTGCATAAGGGCGACGACGGCAAGGCGGGCGATCTTCTAGCGATTCGATTTAGGAGAGAGTTTCCACTCGAGAAATCGCTATCTAAGGAGAAAAGAAGGACATCAGGAGACGATGGAGGAGATGCAATCGAACTTGGTTGAACCAACGAGGGAACGGGATGAAGACTCAGATCAGTACAGTGGGGGTGCAATGATGGAACTCCAGATCCATCGGCCGAAGCAACAAATCAAAAGTAAGTACATTTTCAAATTTATACGACTATTTTAACATTTTTAGTCAAATTATATCTCTGGTAAATGGTATGAACAGAAGGACCACAACTACAAGTTATCAAAACAAAGGAATTCGATGTTGATAAGGATGCTGTGAAGCTTAATGATGATTTTAGAAGTATGAATATTTATGTTTACTTAAATAAAAATTGTGTTTTTTATTTGTATGAATAAAATCACTGATTATTGCAAACACAAATATATTTTTTTCCTCTTCTTTAGGCAAAGGTTATGTACAACACAGGTGCTACATTGAACATTTTGTTCAGTTCATTGATAACCATAGACCCACGCCGAAACAACAAGCACTACTGTCAAAGACGGCTTTTGGGAAAATAATTAACATTAGCCATGTTGAAATACAAAGAAAAAACCTTCAATGGTTGGTTGAGCAATACCAAGGAGGCAGAAATTTCAGATTTGGGAATAAGGTAGTGAGTTTCAGTGATGAAGAAGTTGGAGCAATTTTGGGCCTGCCAAGCTCCGGATTTTCAATAATAGTGAGAGGAAGACACCTTCAATGGAAGTCTTTTATATCTCACAAAATGTTTGTAGAAGGAATGATTTTCAATAGAAGGAAGTTGGACAACATACTTGAGGACTACTACAATAGAGATGATGACAACTCTGTCTCTATTTATGTTACATGCTTGATACTTTTAATGTTTGCCACATTCCTTTTCCCAGACAGTTCTTATTCTTTTCCGAAAGATTTGTTACACTATGTAGAATCACTTGAAGATACAAGATACTTTAACTGGTCTGGGGCTGTAGCAAGGATGATACTATTCAACATGGATGACGTTGTTAGTAGAGTTCAGAAGAAAAGAGCAGGTTCATCAAGGGTAACACTTGGTTACCTTACAGGATGTGTTGCCTGCTTATATGTGAGTTCTTTGAAAATATATTTTATTAAATGATAAAAAACATAAATATTAATAACACCAATGTATCAGGTATGGATGATGGAGTACTGCTGCAAGGAGCTTGTAGTCAGCAGAGATCTTAGGCCACGAATAAGGAAGTGGGCTGGACCAATCAAAGGAGTTTCAAGAGCATTGGTTTCAATAAGTTGTGATCAAGTAAGCCTTGTTGAGATGATTAATAATATATTGAATGACTCGTAATTTCATTTTTTTTCCAATAATAAATTATCTTGTTTATATAGATATTGCCTGCTTTACAACTTCAAAAAAATGAAATTGTAAAGATAGGAGCAGACGAGTATGTCTTTCCTTTTGAGAAGTTTACAATGGATGGTTTTGCGGTTAGAAGACCAGAAATTTTGATCATACACCCAATCCCAGTACCAGAGGATGCTTTAAAAAAGAAAGGAAAGCAACAGCTCAAAGAAATGAGTGACCAAAAAAAGATGCTTGGGTTTCCAGTGCAGACATTGTAAAAAAAAAGAAACAAAAAACATGTATGTGTGCTGCATTTTCCATTGAGATAGAGGAGCTGAAAGAGAAAATCAAAGGAATAAGTGAAACATATAGGACAAAAGTTGAAGAATATATCAGAATAAATTCAGAATTGAAGAAGGAGAATATTAGGTTGACAACTGAGATTACGGAGCTGAAGGAAAAAATAAAAATGGTTCCTGATCATGATATGATTGATCTTGGTCATAAAGCATTAGATTCAGAAGAAACTTTGGAGAATATATCTGGAAATAAAGATGAAGGTGACATTGATGACAAGGACCAAGACATGGATGAAACAACACGAAATGAATCTGATGTCAATGTAGGAGATTTGGAACCTAGTGACTCAGATATCAGAGAAAAACTTCAGAATTTAATTTCTGAAATCTGTGATGAAGATCCACTGTATCAATCTCAAGATACAACAAAAAAAGATTCACCTCTCAAGAGTGACATGCCTTCTTTCGATCTGAACATTGGTGACCATTCAAAATCAGAAAATGAGAACACACAGCCTATTACAAAGAGAAGAAAGAGGGAAAAAGTCACTGTGCAACAGAGCTCAATAATAAAAAGATTGAAACAAAGAACAGAAGCAAAAAAATTTGTACAAGAAGCAGAGAAGCAAGGGAAAGAAGAAATTGGAAAACAAGAGGATGACACATGCAGTGAGGTAAGCCATAAAAAATAAAACAAATCCTTTTGTATCATTGAATACATTTGTCCTATAATGTATATTTTCAATACTGTTCACACAACTATGTATATTCTATATGATGATGATATCAACTGTTTCTAACCTTGTCTATAATTGATTGAATAAGAATCAGTATCTCTGCGATCTAGTAACCGATTTCATTGGTTACGAAAAAGTGTCGGAACAGACAAAGAAAACGATCCAAGAATTTCTTTGAGATCCTGCCGACAAGTAAGTAATTTACCATAAATTTCATATTTTATATGTAAAAATCTTTAACTTTAGCTATATAATATTAATTAAATAAAATTCATCAGATTAAATGCCACATACTTCACTCCGGGAAATCGGAGTTGTAAAAGAAGAGATATTCATAACTTCTTGTACGAAAGAATGATTGAGGATACGGTACGTATGTTTATAATATTTACCTTTTTATATTTGTTTATGACTAAATTATTTTTGATATTGTAGATAATCGACATGTTTATAGATGTGCTGCAACATAAATACAGCACAACTAATGATCATGTCTCATTTGTATTGACACCAATATTTCAAATGGTGAGATTATGATTACTGATATAATTAATCTCAAATATCTATAATCATCCTAATTTAGTATTAAAACTTGTATTTTTGCAGCAATATCTTGTGAACCTGGTGGTTAATGCTACGGAAAGTGAATTTGATAAGCTTGAGGAGCTATACAACGAAGGATTATTCATGCCAGAGTTGGAGAAAATCTTCACTGTTATCCACACAAGAAACCATTGGCACCTTCTTGTTACCGATTTTAAAGCAAGAAAGTTCCTTTCATACAATTCTATGAAAGGAACAAGATTCCATAAGAAGGATGTATTGAAATGGGTATGAGATAATTAAAGTTTATATTTTATTAAAATTCTTGATTGACTGTTAATAATATTCTTTTTCAATTACATGTCAGCATGGATGGATTTCTGAGTAATTCATGGACAGCATTCCAGATGATTGCCTTGCAGGTTGGGAGATCATTTACGTGCAAGATTGCCCGCAGCAACCTTCACAAAGTCTGGATTGTGGGATTTACGTGATGAAGATGATGGAGTATCTATGTGAAGGAAGGGCGTTGGACTTCACCTACGATGATATTGACAGATTCAGATCTGAAATAGCTTCGTTATTGTTAACGTGTGGTCACATAGAGAACTCGGCGACACAATGATAAAGCTAGATGACAAATTAAATACATATCTTAGAGTTTTTTATTTTAAGTCAGAACTATGTACTGTTTAATTATCTTAAATTGTGTATGTTTCAACAGCTTCTACTTTATAACTTCTTTAGAAACAAACATTTCATTTAAATCTGACGAGTAATCTATGTTTGCATTGACTATATGTTACATGTTGTAGTCAATATATTAATGAAAGACAGGAAGACATAAGATAAATTATAATGCTCGATAACTAAAGGACATTGTGGTTATGTTATAGATTCCAATTGACATCGTAATGATTACTATTTGTTTGTCATTACTGATGCTGATATAGACTTGAATTTGCATATAGTATCAAAATATTGTCAGGAGTAATGTAGCTAAATGTATTATAATGAAAATGTTTGTAAACTACAGTACCAATACGTAAACTATTGTTCTTATATGTAAAATAGTAAATATATTTGTAAAAAGTCTATGATATATTATAATGATTTATAACTACACAACATTCTGTTTATGTTAAAGTTTTTGAATGATCGAAAAACTTCTTCTAATTTAAAGATACACATCAGTAACAGTTTGTTATTACTCATACTGATTTCGACTTGTATTTGCGCATAACTAAACAATTAGGATACAAATAATGTTGTTAATTTACGTAAGGTTTTGCAATTCATTATTATGGAAACAATTATGGTAACAATTTCACAATTTCTGCCAATAATCTAGTCGTAAAATAATGAAACTTTCAGAAAATTGCAACCTTTCATCAAAGAAACTTTCAGATAATTCAATCTTTCAGTCAAGAAAATAGTTGTAAAATAATGACACTTTATGTAAATTATGATAACGATTGGTAAAATAAAAACGTTGTATGTAAAATATTGAACATATTTGTAAAACTTATGATATATATTGCAATGCTCGATATCTAAACGACTTCCTTGTAAGATTAGAGTTTTCCAATGATAGAAAAACTTCTTCTACTTTAAAGATTAACATCACGATGATGGGTGCACGATGATTACTAATTGTTTGTTATGCTTCATATGATCTACATATTTCTAAAGTAATTAAAATTTACGTAACGTATTGCAATTCGTTATTATGTAAACAATTATGGTAACAATTGCAAACTTTCAGCCAATAATCTAGTCGTAAAATAATGAAACTTTCAGAAAATTGCAACCTTTCATCAAAGAAACTTTCAGAAAATTCAATCTTTCAGTAAAGAAAACAGTTGTAAAATATTGAGGCTTTATGTAAATTATGAAAACGATTTGTAAAATAATAACATTGTATGTAAAATACTGAACATATTTGTAAAACATATGAGATATATTGCAATGCGCAATATCTAAACGACTTCCTTGTGAGATTAGAGTTTTCCAATGATAGAAAAACTTCTTATACTTTAAAGATTAAGATCACGATGATGGTTGCACGCTGATTACTAATTGTTTGTTATTCTTCATTATTACATATCATGAACAAGATTCTAAAATAATGAAAATTTACGTAAAGAATTGCAATTCGTTATTATGGTAACAATAATGTTAACAATTGCAATCTTTCAACCAATAATATAGTTGTAAAATAATGAAACTTTCATAAAATTACAACCTTTCATCAAAGAATCTCACTCAACATTGCAATCTTGCAGGTAAAAATAAATATGTAAAATGATGTAACTTTATGTAAATAATGGTAACATATTGTAAATTATTTCTATATCTTGTAGAATATAGAAGTTATTTGTAAAAAGTATAATATATATTGCATTTATCGATAACTAAACGACTTTCTGATTAGATTAGATTTTTCCAATGATCGAAAATCTTCTTATACTTTAAAGAATAACATCACGATGATGGGTGCACGATGATTACTAATTGTTTGTTATTCTTCATTATTAATTTATAATCAACTTTATAATCAACTGGCTTACGGAAATGTGTGAACTTTATAATCAAATCCCTGAAATACTCTATGTTATGATAATACCAATGGATACATCTGATCTGAAACAACATAAATAACACATTGTTTGAATTCTACAAAAAAATGATCAAAGAACAATAAGCAACAAACATACATAAAAATAGAAAATCTAAGTCTAATAAGCATCCAAACGTCAAAGCTCATTTGCATCCAAGAATCTTTCAGAAGATTGCAAACCTGCAGAAACAAACAGAATAAAAAGGAAAATAATAAGCAATATTAAAATGGTTTATATGAGATGTATAAAATGTTGCAACAATATATCAAAAAATATAATCTTACTTTATTAGAATTTGATCAAATCACTTTAAATTCGTTCATTTTCAACTGCACAATAAAACACAAAGATTAGTGAAAAAATAAATATATCAGTAAACAACGAATGTTAAATATTTACCATGATTCGCACATTTGTTATTAGGACAATTCCTAGAATCGTGTCCAACATTGTATTTGAGGCAAGATTTGCATTGTCGGCCTCTTTTTCTTCTCATTTCAGATTCCGATCTAATACGATTGCCAACGCCCTTAGGTCTACCACCGCGACCACTTCCTTTCGTTCTAGCAACATTAGGTTCTTTAACAGCTGGTTCAGTAATCATATCTGGAACATTTGTATTGTTCACTGCTGTAGAACTCGAAGAAGGTTTGTTACTTATCATGCGATCAATGTTGCTACATAAATCACTTAATCTTTCTTTGGCAAATAAGAATATATCCTCATCATGTTCAACAGAAGCTGAAATAATATGCGAACACAATTGATTTAGCTGAGACGACCTTTCTTGGTGTGCAACTTTCACATAAATAGGATAATTTCCTAATTTTTTAATGGTTCTGGTCCACCTTTTCAGAATATATTCATCATTCAAACGCTCCATGTTCAGTATCTTCAATACTGCAAGTATGTGCCTACATGGATATCTAAAGAATTGCATATTCTTGCATTCACAAACAAGAAAGTCGCTTTCCGTTGACGATGAAACACATAATTCTTCATCAGACTTCTCAATATATGACACAAAATATTGACAGTAATCCGAGGAGTTCAGATGAGTTCGAACATTAAGTTCCTTCACTTCGTTCAATTCATATCGAAATTTATAAAATATGAACTTGGTGTAGATACGAACCATCTGTACCTCCATCTTCCATTTGAAGTTTGATTTTGGAGTGTAAACATCGCCAATGTTATCCATGTCATTCTCTCTTTCCCTGCGTCGTGGAATTGCGCTTTGAAATCTACAGACAAATTCTAGCAAGGAGTTCTGTTTAGTGATGTGATGTTGCAAAAATGCATTCATGCTTTCACTCCTCTGTGTACTACGTTGACCAGCCCAAAAATAATCCTTAAGATATAAACTAATCCATTTAAATCTGATACTATACTTCTCGTTCAACCAGACATTAGATGATAGATCATACTGATCAATTATCTTGCACCAACCCTGCTCAAACTCCCTTATAGTAATACTTTTCCATACAACTATGGAAAACGCAGATAGAACTTCATTTATATCTTTAATCTTTCCAAGCTTACTTTTAAGCTTGGCCATTATATGCCAAGTGCAGAATTTATGAACAGTATGTGGGAAGCATATCCTAACAGCTGCACAGATTGCAGGATCTTCATCTGTGATTATAGATACTGGATGTTTGCTCATTACTTCTAGAAATCTCTCAAATAACCACGAGAATGACTCGGTTGTCTCCCTGCTCATGAACGAGTTCCCAAAGAAGATTGTGTAACCGTGATGGTTAACACCACAAAAAGATCCAAATACCAGGTTGTATTCATTGGTCCTATATGTTGTGTCAAACGATATTGTATCTCCGAATAATTTGTAATCCTCAATGGAGGCACTATCAATCCATATACACTGAGTAAGTCTGTTATCATCATCGGTTGTGTAAGCATAGTAAAATTCAGGTGTATTGGCCTTACAACTTTCAAAATGTTCAATTAGAAGGTGCACATCCATCCCAATACGTTGTTTCTTCTCCTTTCTGTTCAAGTTATAAATATCTCGAACAATGCTACCAACTTGACCACTGGACATGTTTATGAAAGCTGACTGCTTGGATACAGGTATGTTTACATCATTCATTGACTTCACAAGCATTTTAGTGGCTTTTGAAAAACGTCTATTTGGTCTGAGGTATCTGCGTTTAGATGGAGAAACAAGATTGTGATTGTGATCAGGTTCAAAATTCGATACAAACCAATCATTGAGATCAGACCTATATGAGACAGACATGAAAGCTTTGCACCCAGTCCTTCATATGCCAACACGGCGCTCCTCCTTATAAAAAATAGATTCATCACTCTCATCACTTCTTGCATTGTCCACTGACATTGTTTTATCTGTATTTTTAGAAAACCCCTCTTTCTAGCAAACAAAAGATTTAAATATAATTTTGCGCTCCTTGGAAATCTTATCTTTACCAACTCTAGAGCTTGCTTTCCTAACATTGAATCCAATCTCAGTTGCGTATGCCTCATAAAATGTATATGCATCTTGAATAGATAGAAATATTTGGCCTATATGCGGTGTGATAGCATTGACAAGGTCACTGATAGAGCAGTTATCTGAAATTCATTAGAAATATGGTTGCAAAAATTAATTATTTTTAATTTAAAGTATTACCTATAAATGTAAAATAATGTCAGATAATGTAAAATGATGCACGTATATGTAAAATATCGGGTAATGGACTGGAAATGACACCATTTGGACGATATTACATAGGATCATATAATGTAAAATGTTGTTCAAGATTGTAAATTGTAGTTCATTAATGTAAAATAATGAACTATACCATCAAATATACATAATTTACGTAATTTGCAAATTTTTATAACAAGAACATATAAATGAACAAAGGCTGCAAAGCTTTAAAACATATGTGTAGTTCAGCATACCTGGTTGATGTAAATTATCATCAGTTCGTGCCCCGAGTCCAATAAGTTCATCCTCTCCGTCAGATAACTGGAGAAACAAAATATAATAATGTCACATATTAACATAAAAAAGCCCAAAATATTAAAGCATAATACGACTTCGATTCAAGAACAAGATCGTCTTTCAACAAAAATTACAATATTTCCCGTGATTTGCATAAATAAAATTATTAACCGGAAATGAAAACCGTACATTACCTGGGCATTATCTCTGTAAAATTCCGGATCTACTGTTTCGCCGATTTCCATTGAATTTCACGGAGGTATGTCTCCAAATTCTGAATACTGGTTCAATGAAACGTTAAGGAAGAAATCGTATTTTAGGAAGAAATAGAATTCAATTCGAACATAACCAATCCGCTAAAAAATAGGAATTCAATTGATTTACACCATATATGTCGTCATTAATAGAATATGATAATTTTCTATAAATAGCAAATTCCAATTAATAGAGTCGTAGTGGTATCGACTCTCCAAAGGTGGTTTTTACTATGGCCGTCGATGGTAATCTGACGGGTCTAATTGAGTGTCGCACCATGTTTGCAATGAGGCGCCACCTCAATTCAAGTTTTTCCTATATATATATATATATATGAGGTAAATGAGGCTGCCCCCATGGAGTAGTCAACTTGGCTACTCCCACCCCTATTTTTTCCTCATTTTTTTATTTTTTTAGAAAATAAAAATTTGTATATTCATCATTATATCCCCCTCACATTCTATTAAAATTTCGTCACAAACAGAGACCATATGGACCATCCGGTTCGGATATCCGCTGGTTGTGACCCATATGGATCGATCCGGATCGAGTCGGTTCCTCCACCCAACGGCCAACGCCCACTCGCCCAACGCCGTTCTTTCCACCAGTGCCCTAACTCGCCCAGCGCCCGTTCTTCCAACCAGTGCCCCGTTCTTCCCAGTTCCCACCACTCGTCCAAGGCCCCTTTCCACCCCGTTCTTACCGCGAAGAAATCCCAGCACTGAGGAGCCGAAGATTTTGTCAGTGATGTCTCTCTCAGTCGGCTGCTACTGTGGCCCCTCCAACCACATTGAACTTGCCATCTCTGCCTGTTTGATCCAGAGATAACAACTTGTGGGTGCTCTTGGGTAGGAAGAAGCTTTAACTATTTTATCTCGTGCTTTTTCCAGGGTACCCAACACGTATGACCCACTACAAAATTGTTCGATGCCATATTTCTTTAAAGATGTTGGTATTTGGTTTCGTGGTTACGTTATAATTTATTGAATCAAGACTACCTTAAATGGAGAGTCAAATCAGTAAATATTATCGAATATAGCCTTAATTCAATAGTAAAAGTCATTTCATTTTTCTCTCTGATGCCACCGTTAACTGTTAAGTCTAATATTCATCATACCAGTGAGCTACATTCAAGGTTGCAGAAGTCTACTCGGTCGACAGGGTCACTGACTAAGGATTAATCGGCAGTCAGGAGAGTAATAGGATTTAGTCAAGCATTAGTCGGTTTTGAATTTTTTTTAATTATTTTTAACATATAAATCAAATTTTAATGCATATATTGTCATATATATGCATATATTTAGCTATTTTTCATATTTATAAGAGCTTAAAAAAGAAGAAATTATAACAAAAGAAGAAAAATGGAGCAAGTTAAGAACAAAATATTTTCCACATAACACAAGCTAATGTTCAAAAATAAATACATGTTAAACAAAAATAATTCAAGGAGCGAGTGACACAAGTCACTTATCCTCGTCAATATTTATTGACATGAATTTGACCATTTGATGTATCGCATTTAGAACAATAAACATAAAGATACTAAGCATCCTATGAAATTAATAAACCAACTACAAGCAACTGCAAGCATGATTATCAACAATAAAATACGAAATTTTATAAGGTACAACAATAGTAACATGAAAGATACATGATAAAATAACTACAAGCAAGATAAAACACATGAAAGATACATAAAACACATGAAATCTTATATATAAAAGGTAGAGTAACTGCAAAATAAGGTCGAGCAACAAAACGAAAGTTAAAAAAAGGAAAAAATGCAAAATGTAAAAAAAACCCTAACCTAGGGCGTCATTGTTGGTGGCTAGAGAGGCTCAGCGGAACACACCCAAGGGAGCTGGGACCTCCCTCGCGGTCGGCAGCACAGAGGCGGAGGCTTCGTCGATCGGAGTCGGAGGGGAGGAGCTTGGAGATGCGGAGGCGGAGGTGGAGGAGAGGTCGAGGAGGATAGGTATTGCACGTGAGAAATAAGGGTTTTGGTGGGGACTTACTATCGAACAGTAAGCCCCACTTAAGCCCCTAATCGGGTCAACCGGGCTGGCTCACTAGCAAAAAACAAAAACAAAGTTCTATGCAGAAATCGATCGAGTAGTCGCCAACTAACCCGACTACTCGCCCGACTAATCAGGTCTACCCGACTAAGGCTCGATTTGGCCTAGTCGACTCGGCTACCTGGCTGATAAACACGAAATTCACGGGGGTCTAAATTGGTGTCTCACACAAGGCGGGGACGACCGTCGCTGTGGCGACCCTCAAATGAATCTCGTATTTAATCAACAATTAACCCACACTATAGATCAAACAATTGGAAATAAATGTGAAGTAAAAATTTATTTTTAACTCTACAAACAAGGTGTATAGCAAGCAAGTATGCAGAGAGTTCGAACACAGGGAGCAAACAAGGTAGATCAGACAAATGTGTGTGTGTGACTGTGAAGTGTGTCTACACTATGCAAGCAAATATTTTTGTGGGTTTTTAATTTTTAATTTTTTTATTTTAATTTTTAATTTTGTATTTTGGTTTTTAGTATATTTTATATTTTTTTATTTTCTTTTTCAATATTGGAATATAAAAACAATGTAATGAAAGCGATGATAAAATATTTATAAAAATATGCAAAAATAGTCAAAAATTCAGAAATAAAATCTTTTTGGTCTTTTTATAATTTTTTACTGTTTTTGTGATTTTTGGGTATTTTTCAAAATATTTTTGGTATTTTTAAATAGCAAAATAAAGGAAAACAAGGAATTAGCTACTAGCTGAGGGTAAAATTGAAATTAAAAATATCAAACAGCCACAAATTTTTTCCAAATTATTTTTTAAATAAAGATAATAAAAATAGGAAACTACAGAACTTGAGTTTGCAATTTTTGGAGTTTTCTACAATTTTTTAGATTTTTTTGAAGTTTTGAAGTATTTTCAAATTTTTAACGTTTTTCTTTTGCAATTTTTAGTGATTTTTGGATTGACACTAAAATAGGTTAAAATACACAGTAGGTAATTTTTTTGGAATTTTCTATGTATTTTACTATTTTTTTGATATTTTCCAAACTAGACAGTGCTGAAATGGCAAGTTTTTTATTTTTAATAAATATGAAAATGCAAGAAAATCATAAACTAAAAATGTGGCGTCAAAGAACCAGCACACAGGAGCTTAAGTTTAATTTTTGAGAATTTTTGGAATTAAAATGATGCCTTAAATAAATACGTTAAGCACACAAAAATGGAAGGCCTGGTAGGGGCATATACGCAAATATTAAAACATCTAAGGGCGCGCCTGCAATTTCACAAAAATTTTGAACTGAAACAAGAAGTATCTGGGCCAAAAAACAAAACCAAAAACCGCAAGAGCTTTCTTGCAAAAGTCCCAGGCCCACATGAGTCGCACGCACACCTGGGAGGGGCTCAGACGCAATACTGGAAAACCTGAGGGGCACAATTGTAAATCTCACAAAAAGTTATAACTAATTAATAACAATTGCGGATTAAATACAAATCTTAAAATATCCGGGGCTAACCCTGCAAAATGTCCAAGGCGCGCGTGCTAAGCACGTGCGCCTGGTGAGGACGGATTAGCAATTAACCAAAATGCGGGAGGTTGTTATGAAAATATTACAAAAAGTATTAACGGCAGATGAAAGTTTGGAGAGTTTTAATTAAAAACAAAAATTAACGGGTTGGTTTTGCAAAATTCCCAGTCAATTGCGGGTGTCGACGGTTCAGATCCAACTACTTATGCCACGTGTCGATCCCGCATGGCGCGATGACGGTTCGCAGCCTGCGGCCCAGATCAGAAGATGCTAATGATCGGACGGCTGGGCCCGTGCAAAATCGGATGGCTGCTGCTTCGTCTGGGGCCCTTCGATGATCGAACGGCTGCGAACTGATCAAGAAGAACAACCAAGAACTCGGGAAGTCCGAGCTTCGAACCGCCCTCCTGATCGATTCCGGCCGCCTGGGAAGCTCGGAGAGGATGCCCAATACTCCTGCAGTGGTCCTGAAGGTCCTGGAGGCGGCAAAAACGGCGGGTGACCACCGGAGCGACTCCGCGACGCCAAGGTCGAAGACACGCTCCATGTGGTTCCGGCGTGTAGCAAAATCGCCCTCCAGGCGTGCGTGGAAACATGCGACCTGTAAAAATCGTGAAGGGATGCGCGGGCAAAGTGCCGCGATCCCGCAAAGGGGTGGAAACGAGGGTGCGTTGTGAAAACGAGGCTCGCCGGAGCAAGCTCCGACGAGGTGGAGAAGATGGCGAAATGGGTGATTTCGGTGCCGTAATCACAAAATGAGTGGCGGGGAAACGAAGCTACAGCTACCAGGAGTTAAAATACGCAAGAAAAAGAAAGAGTAAAGACCTCAAGAGCAGTAGACCCGAGGTTGGAACCTCACGGCCGCAAGGCCGGAGATGGAGGTTGGAACGCGCCGCCGAGCTTGTGATGCACCTCGACAAGGTTGGAGATCAACCCTCTGTCACAGGGGATCCCGCAGCAAGCCCTCGGAGGTATTGGCTCAGGCCAAAGGCGGTTCAAAGAGGAAGGGGAAGGATGGATGGCATTTTGAACAAAGGTTGAGAGGGCTCGAAGACCGAGGTGCATCGGTCGATTCAACGACCCTAAGGTCGAAAAAACCTCTCGGCGTGATTCATCGATGATCGAGGAACAATATCGAAGAAGACACCATCATGAAATAAGCAATGAAGTGGCCTCGAAAATTGGGTGAACATGGGTCAAAACACAGCTTCTGACACAACCCAGGTCCTAGGGTCAGAGAGTTGACCAGAGGTCAACTCTCCTGGCCGCCTGGTTGGTCCACGTAGACCAACCAGGAAAAACCTGGAAAAATTATTTCTAAAATCATTTTAAAATAGTAAATGATATTATTTTATTTAGGTTATAAAATAAAAAGTGTTTATAATTTTATAAACTATTTTATAGTAATTTTAAATTATTTTTATGAGATTTTTTTACAAGTTACTTATTATGCCCCTTATAGGTATATTACCTATATATTGTATTCTTTTATTTTTATTTTATTTATTTTAATTTTATTTATTTTTGTTTATTATTTTATAAAATTATAAAATACTTTTATACATGTAAATATATTTTTATTTCATTTTTCTGAATTGTTTAGTATATTTAATAAAATATAAGAGTGTGTTGTATATGTATGGGTACATGTATAATACTTGTGTATTTGATATACATATATTTTTATTTTGAGTTTTATTTGGGTTTTTATTCATGTTTTAATGTACATATACATTAAACATAATATTTACAAAATTATAAAAAATATAAAAATAAATAATAAATAATAAATTGAATATTTTAATCAGTACAATTATATAATGATGGTCTAAAACTCAACTTTCAAACCGTAGCTCCACCAAATGCGAAACTACCGCCATTAAATAGCTTATTTTATTCTATATACAATTAAAGGTGAGTTTGTACATTCGGAGTTTTCATCTGTGAGATACGGGTCTGGGAAGTTGGGATTCTGGATTTTTATTCAGACCATAACTTTTTATCTGTGTATTATTTTTGAGTGAAATCAATTTTGTATTTTTCTATATAAAATTATCTACAACTTTCATGTACAAAGTTTCTTTATTTGATGTACAAAAAGTAGAACCAAAAATAGGTCTCAAAATGAGTAAAGAATGAATAGAATAGTATAGGTATTTGACCCTTATCTCCCCCTACTTTATTCCTTGTCGACCTATTCATCAAGATGCCTAGGTCTCGGGGTTTGGGTCATAAAATATTTACAATATTTTATTCTTTTTCTTTTCTTTTATTTATTCTATAATTTTTGCTTTAATTACAATATTTTATACACTATTTAGATGCACATGCATGAATGCTAAGATGCTATATTTAATGCTATTTACAGGCATTTGCTAGGGTTTTTGATGCCAAAATGATAGAATAAAGATGATGAAATGTGGATTCATCACTGGCCGAGTCGACTAATCGAACCGACTAATCGGGTTAGTCGGCCGATTTTTACAACAATGGTTACATTATATGAACATATACTGCCATCTCTCATCCGCTTATGTCACTTACAAGCAATGTCCATGAAAGTTGTCCGTGTGGCTGCATATGCCTGATCGGCCTCCTCAGCACACCAATTACTTGAAGCCCCCTTTATGCCCCCTTTGCGCATATGTGGACCGCATATGCAATGTGTGTGGCCGCATATGCGCTCCATGCATCCGCTTAAGTTCCAGTTGGGTAATCGGATCTCGATCTTAAGATCCGGATACGATAGAAGTTAGAATATGCCTGACCCCCTATTCTTCTTTAAGAAAATATCTGTGATGATTTTTTATTAATGATGTTGGGGTCTATTTTTTTTATTCATTACCAAGGTCTTAATTTCAATTGTTTTCGATTTCATATTCTTGATCTGTTTAGTTTGATCTGAATAGGTTTGAATTTCAATTTGTATTGCATAGCTTACTATTTTGATTACTTTTGTTTTATACTTTAAATTAATTCTAAATTTCAATCTTTTTACTGTTGAGGTTTAAATTGTTTGTACTGGGTTTAGTTTTATTTAATTTTTCTTTGTTTTTGAAATTTAATTGTATTATTTTGATTCTATATACTAAATCAGATCATGTAATATCACCTTTGATGATTTTGATATTTAGTTGTACTATTTTGAGCTCTAAATGAAAGTTTTTTTTAGATCTTCTGTTAGACCACATTTATTCATAAATTTAGTTTAACTGTAGTCACTTTTGTAGATATTTATGTATTTTTAAATAAAAAATAGAAAATCGTATAGAACTGCATATGCCCCGCCTATACTTCCGCTTACCGCTTAATCGCTATTCGGTGACCTGTCCGAACGCAAATGCATACCGCTTTCCTGAACCTTGCTTACAAGTCTATAAGCATTCTTTCCATAGAATGGTAAAAAAAATATTTTAGAATATGACTCATCCGAAATAACATGAAAAACAGAGCAAATCCCCCCCTTAAAATCCTTACACATTTCATCCATTATCCTCCCGTCCAAAATCAGGATTATAAAAGTCATTCGACTAGCCCGACTAATAGGTCCGACTAGTCTAATCAGTGGGATGGTCGATCAACTACTGATTAATTCCGTCTAGGCCCACCAATCGACTGATTTTTATTAGGAGATACCATTTTAAACAAGCAAACTTTTTCTAATATGCTTAATGTTTTATTTAAATTCAATTACTTCTTTTATATCATTATGATAGTATAAAAATGTACAAGCCTAATAAATATATAAGAATATATATACAAAAATGAATTATATATTTTAAATAATTAAAAAATCAAAGACGATTGAAGCTCGACTAAATCCGATTAATCACCTGACTGCTAATTAATCCTTAGTCAGTGACCGGACCGACCGAGTACTGACTACCGACTTTTGCAACCTTGTCCAAAATTATGATGTCCGAAGTATTTTAAACACGTTTTCAAAGAATTTCATATCAACGAATTCAATTTAAGAACTTGATATCTAATAATATGCAGAAATATTAAGGGGTTAGACATGTCTTTTGATATCTGCAGCAATTTGTTATCTCATCCTGTAAATTTCTGGATAGATCTGCTGCAATATTAATGAATTCATATAGTTATTTTTATATCTAATAATCTGCATAGATATGTCTTTTGGTATGGTGATCCATATGGTAACTTTTGTAGATCTTGATAGGCATGTCTTTTGATATCTAATTTTCTGCAGCAATATTAATGAATTCATGCGGTAATTTTGCCTCGAAAGAGCTATCCTTGGTCGTTTCTGGATAGATCCATGGCTGGACATGTATTTTGCTATAACTTTTTCTACCCATCCTGTAAATTTCTTATCTCATCCTGTGAATAATAGAGCAAGTATTGTAGAGTAGATGAACACGGAAGTATACAGTCGGCTGTCGAGAAACATCTGCTGCATGGTCCTTGGAATCATTAGTTGAGATCTTGAGTTGAAGGTGACGGATCCTACTGGGTGGCAAAGAGTTGGCATCCTCATTGTTTGAGTACCCAATCATCCATGTTTGCTTGCCTTACCACTGCTGCAACTTTCAAGTTGAGACATTTAGAAAGCCTATATCCACGGATATCCATGGGTAATCCGTGGATCAATTGATAACCATTTCAATAGGAGCAGATCGATCCATTGGCCTTGTTAAATGGTTTGGGTCGGGTCAAATGTAAACGGGTGGATACCCGTCCCACGAACACCCCTTAAACACATGGCACACCCTCACCCCTCTTCCTCTTCGCCCAGCGGCTTGCCTCTTTGTATTTGCCCCTTCATGCTCATCAAGTTTGATGAAGATGAAGAAGGCCAAGATGGAATGATGAATATAGGTGTATCTGGAGGTCTGACCAATCAAAATACGGAGCTCCGTTGCCCTTTCCTCGCCTCTTGAAAATACCAAACAACTTGGCAACAACATATTCCTTCAGTAAAATGGAAATCAAATAGGAATGGAGGTACCTGGGGGTGCTTGACAGCGTTAGATGATGATTTGATCATGCTTAAGCTTCCTGAGCTCGATGTTCTTAAAGAATTGGCTTGGGATGCTCCTCGAGTCACTGCGAGTATGGATGCAACTGTAAGATGAGGCTTTAGCCTGCGCGTGTAGCTGTATCATATATCAATCTCTCCCTAGGGGAGCAGAGCTATCTGATGGGGATATCGAATGGGGATGGCAACTGACCATAGTAACATGGAAAAAGATAATAAAAGAAAAGAACAGCGGGATTTACGTGGAACCCTACTCCGTGAGGAGCGGGATGAAACCACGGGAGAAGCCCTCAAAGGGGCATGCTATGCATTACATTTTCTCAATGAGTACAGGAGGTATGGGGCTCCTTATATAATCTCTCCAGAGCTTCCAAGTCCCACCACTAGACGATATGGGATTAAACACATGGATGGGGTAAATGGATCTTCTCCAGGATCCATTTACCCTCTTACAACTCATGAGCACATAACCAAATACTCTAACAGTTATACACTTCCTTCAAGTACTGTCAACATCAAAGATTGCATTGATTGAGAAGATATCATACATATATAGCTTACAAGTTCTGACGTACATGTATGTGTTGAATTAGTATAGTTCATAGATATCCCACTGGCAGTCGCTTTTTACAAAGAAACAAACAAAGATTTGTTAGACGTGTTTCCAGAAGTTAGTTATCTTCTTCAATGATTCTTAAAGAATCATTTGTTGATGTGGAAGGATGGAATATCAAGGGTTTCCTTGCAGGCACATGTTAGCAGTGATGAAGATCTGGAATGTTGAGTTACTAGACAGTAAATAAATCTTATGTAGGTGGATCAAAAAAAATTAAAAATCCGGCTATTACCCTTTATACAACAAGGATGCACAACAAGATAAGAATTGAAATGACTTTGCTGCAGGTTTTGTTGATGATTTGTCAATTTTTTCACACTGGCAGAAAAAAACTTAAAAGGCTTGTCGAAGAGTTTCATAAAATGAACTCTAATTTAAACAAGAATTTGATGGGTATAATTCCAATGCCACCTAGACAACAACTATTGCTGATGTTGTAAGCATATGTAAACATGTTATATAGCTAGAACGAAAGGAAGTAGATGTGGAGGCAGATCAAAAGGTAGTTGCAACATGAATACACCTGCAAGTGAACTCGGAAAGAATAAAGGTAGCCATTATAAACCATGTCTTAAATTCAACATTGGCCACAAATTTCTTAACTGCCTGCCATCAAACATGAAGTGCTGAAACATGACATTTACTGTTCAAATTCTAATTCAAATATCAATGCCATATTCACATGTACTTTTTATATATTGGATAAACATTCTTTACCGTTCAAATATCATTGCTATTTTTACATGTATGAAATATGGGAAAGGGGAAGTTTTGAATGGTAAAGAATGTTTATTTCAATATATAAAAATTACATATGAAAATCATAGTGATATTTGAATTAGAATTGGAATGATAAATGCCACCTTTCAACACTTTCTTATTTGATTGACGGATACTTACGGGAATCATGACCAACATTGAATTTAAGATACGATTTACAATACATACCTTTGTTCTTCCCGAGTTCACTTGCATGTCTCTATCTGCTGCAATTACCTTTTGCTGTACCTTTACCTCCACTTCCTTTCGTTCTTACAACATCATCATTAATTGTTATCTAGGTGGCATTGGAATTGTGCCCCTGCAAATTCTTGTTTGAAGAGTTCATTTTGTGAAACTCTTCGACAAGTCTTTTAAGTTTTTTCTGTCAGTGTGAATAATTGACGAATCGCGAACCTGCAAAAGCATCGTAAAACAAAGTCTATTCAATTTTAGGGCTCTACCTTATTGTGCATCCTGTTGTATAAATAGTAATGGTCAGATTTTTTAAATATTTCTGGTTCACCTATGTAAGATGTATGTACTGTCTAGTAACTTGACATTTTGTGTCTTCATCACTGCTAACATGTTCATGCAAGGAAGCCCTTGATATTCCATTCTTCCACAACAACAACGATTCTTTTAGAATCATTGAAGAATGTGACTTCCTGTTGGAAACATGTCCGACCAATCTTATTAACTGAGTAGGTAATTTTGCCGGAGCAAACTTTGGATACATACACATTCCTCATTAGAAAATTGATTTTGTGAAAGTGTCCCACAACTATTCCTCCATTTTGCACTTCATTTTTAATTTTGGTCTAGTGTTATTTGTATAATTGTCCAAATCATTACCCTCCTCTCTCAATCTTTGAGTGTTGTTTGGAACCTGTAAATAAACTCAAGTAATGAATTTTGCTTGGTGATGTGACTTTGCAAGAATGCATTCATGCTATCAATGTATTGGACAATGTTATTGAAACCAGATAGATGAATTGGATTGGATCGGTTCGGTTAGGTGGTTTTGAAAATTGGTGAAATTTTGGTTTAACCATGGATCCAATAGATTATTTGCAAATGGGTTAAACCCGGTTCAATAAAAAATGAACCACTCAACCACACTTGAAATGTGAATTTATATTAAAATAATAATGATTGTGATCAATGTTGAACTAATGACCTCTGGTTACCCATTACATAGTACCAACCAACTACTCCACCTTAACTTTTTAAAAATGTTGGATAATAAATATAATTAATAAATTATTATGAGTATTTAGTTCAAATATTATTTATATTTATATGAATAACATTTAGTGTTGCATATTTAAAAAAATTATGTATAAAGTAAGGTATTTACATTGCTTGTTTATTTCATGTTTATTTTAAGAGTGCTTGAGTGTGTATTTTGTACACATTTTGATTCATTCCGATTTAGTTACATAATTGAACCATTTCGCCTTATTGGTTCGGTTTAATTTGGGTTTTAAAAAATAATGACAACATCATCATGTTGAACCGGTTTGATTCCATGGTCCAATCTGATTCAGCCTTTTCGATTAGATTTCCGATTCAATCTTCAGTTCGACTTCAAAAACATTGATATTGGGTACTTTTTATTCTAGCAAAAAAGTTGTCTCATGTAAATACCAAACCATTTGTGATCGATAATTAATTTCTCAGCCAACCGTTTATTATCAGAGAGACCAAATTCCTTGATTGCTGCAACTGACCAACCATTCTTAAACTTTTCAATGTTGTCTTTGTGCCAAACAAGATGATTAAATATTCTAGTACTTTTTCAATGTACCTTATAGAGCCAAGCTTTGTATTAAGCTTTGACATTATGTGCCATGCACAAAATTTATGAGAAGTGTTGGGGAATGACACCTGGATTGCATGATCTTCATATATTATTATTAATATAGGATGTTTACCCATTGCCTGAATAAACTTGTCAAACAACCAAACAAATGATTGTGTTATTTCTTTATTTAAGAAAGCGTGTCTGAAGAAGACAAATATGCTATAGTGATTCACTATGCATAACGATCCAAATACAAGCTTGTACTCGTTTGTCATATTCAGAAATTGGTACTGACTCAATCCAAATGCAGTGAGTTAGCCGATTACCATCATCAGTTTGATATGAAAAGAAAAGATCAGATGTCAATATTTGATATTGATAATTTGTTCTATAAGAAGAGCATCCATACCATCTCTTCTTTTTTATCAGATCGGTTGAGATTGTATATATCACGAGCTATACCCTCATTCTGGGTGCTGGTGATGCATCCGTTATCAAGAAATGCGGATTGTTTTGATATTGATATATTAACATCCATCATTGATTCAACGAGCAGTCTTGTAGCCCTTGAAAACCTTCCATTAGGCCTCAGATAGCGACGTTTAGGAGTTACATGACTGTGGTTTATGATCCTCTGTGAACTTAACAATAACCCAATCATGTTGTTCTCATCTGAATCGCATGGATAACATTGCCTTCATCTTGTTCTAACTATCCCAACTCTACTCTCTTCCCTCTAAATTCATGTTCCTCGCTAGAATCAGCGTGAGATAAAGAAGGTTTCACTATATTACTCTTAGAAGTAGATAAACCTTCTTTCCAGCAAACAAACCTTATTGAAATCATGTCGTGCAATGCTTTTTCTAACATTGAATCCAACATTTGTTGCATAAGATTCATAAAAGCGGTGGACTTGTCAATCGAATCAAATATCATTCCAACATTGGGAGTAGGTAAATATGAATGTTCAACATCTCTCTCTGGCGTGCTAAAGTAACTATAAAACAAATATACATTATAAATTGTTTTTCAATAAAAATGTTCGTACTAGGAATACAGATAATAACATAAAATAAATAGATCAAATTGTACTTATATATAAAGACAGAGCAGAAGAGATACGAATGATTTTATAAGACATGCGATCAGATTTATATGAGATGTTAGTTTTGTAAGTTATGTGGTTATATTGGAGAAATGTTCAATTTTGCAAGACATGAGGAAGAATATGTGTAAGATGTGATCGATTTTGCAAGAGAAGCTGTAAGATTTGTAAAAAAATGGTTGTTTGAAGGTATAAATAAATGATCTAGAGACATTTATGTAAACATGTTGCATGCAACTTTGTATTACAATACAAAACTTTTGTATTAGATAACAATATTTTGCAACATGTATATGTGTATTGTAAAGAACATACATATCAATTTAATAAATGAGTTGAAATTGTACGTTGGATGCTAATTTTTTGAGCATGCAACTTTATAATGCAGAACAAAAAATTATATCAAAGAAAAGCAAATTACTTTCGGTACTATATAATATAAAAGCCATATATATCAAATTATAAAACGTGTTATAATTTAGTCTTGGATGTTAAATTCTCAGGATGCATACTATTTGTTGTTATCCCAATCAATTATGTTGTTGTGTGATGATATATTTTGGTTTAAGGATTATTAGTACTGGAGAAAGAATAAGATTTAATTTGCCAATGAAATGCTAATTAATCTCATATCTATGTTTATGTGAAGGGATGTGGACATATCACTGCTCCAAATCAGGTACGAGATTTTCCTTTTGTGCATCAACCAACATTTCCTGTGTATCGTTATTGTATACATGCAAATGGTGCATCATTATTGGAGTAATCAAATCGTATCCTTTTAATTAAAGGGAGATCGGTCTTCAAGTAAATGCTAATATTATGGAAAGCAACAACACAATGGTGTGATCTGAGGGCCTTCTTCCACCTTAAGCTTTGTTATATCCTTCGTGGTACTTTAGGTTCATTTGTTTTGCAAGTTGGCCGTCAGCCAACAACATTATTGACCTCTAAAACTCTAATTGTTTAATATTAAGAGGATAGATTGAGATGGAACACTACAATAAATTGGATCTACGGTGGCGTTTCTTTTGAAATCCATACTTTATTGGCTGTAGTTAAATATATAATTGATGATATTATTCACTGCAAATTATTGTGAGTATTTGAAATTAATATTCGTCGTTACATCAATGACGATAGTTTATATAGTAGTGTTTATCTATTGTTTTTTGTCGAAACTTCAAGTATAGAAAAATAGTTAAATTTTGAAAAATAACAACAAATAAACGTTACTATATGTGTCGACGTCAATGATGGAGCAACAGATATGACATACAATGGCATTTCTAGTATAGAAAATAGTTTTGCAACAATTAATACCGTCATTTATATATTTAACAACAGTCGACATGGTGCGTGATTTGAGAAAAAGCGTCACCATGGACTCATTTTATTGTAACACGAGCCAATAATTAATGGACGGTAAGTTCAGTTGTGCAACAGTGTAGACCATTGGATGGTGATCCGACAGTTGAAATCCATGACCCTCGTTCCAGTAGAAGATGAAATCAACAACTTCTTGCGAAATCATGTGATTTTTAAGTTGGCGTGTCTAAAATATGATCAGAAGTCCTAATCATGGGACGTAATTTCACATTAGGCTGCCATGGGAACTATAATTGTCTGGAGGTAGGTATGGATTTGTATACTCCTGATAAAAAATTTGGTTTGCATCTTAACCCAGATCTGCGTGATGTTCTTATATATACATGTGCGTGTGTGCATGCATGTCGACGTACGTGCCGTGCGTGTGTGAGCGCGTGGGCGTGCACGTACGCACGCGTGCGTGCGTGTTGCCGTGTTTGTTGCCCTCGCAAGTCATGTGTATAATTATATGCCGTGTTTGTTGCCCTCGCAAGTCATGTGTATAATTATATGCAAAAGAGTCCAAAATGTTCCACTCCTCACCCACCACATGTATTAGGATTTCCATGCACACTAGTCGCGGGCATCTAATCCGATTGCGTATGCATCATTCAAGTCATATTCTATCTAACATAATGTCAAAATTGTTTGACACTTATTTAATAAAAATAGATCATATCCAAGGCCGCAGTTGCATTATCAATAATGGAATCTAGTGTGAAAGCCAACAATTTATGTTAAATAAAGTAGAAAAATGGCTATTCTCTCACATTCAGGGGGGAGAAGTGCAATTCTCACAACCTATTTTTATTCACAGTGTCTCTGATCATAAAAATGGTGATAAATTTTGCATCTAAATTGGAATCGCGCATTTTTGAACTTGTAGGAAAGCTTGCGATAAGCCAATTATTTTGAATATAATGTTGGAATATTTCAAGACGTTCACAAAAAATTGAAATTTAGAGACGTTGCATCATATAACCATATTAAATAAGTCTCTCGTTGAGACTTAAAAGGAAACGAGTGTAAATAACAATCTTAGAAAGGTTTATTCACATTGTAATAAGTAATAACGATCTTAAAATAATAAACTTATAGAGTAGGGATTACCTTTAAAAAGATGTGTATACTCATGTTGGTCGTCTATCTCGTGTTCCCAAGTAACCTCCTCAGAGTTCTAACGTTGTCAGGGGATATTTATCAAAGGTATCTACTTATGCTCAACTCCTTCACTGAGTGATTGATTATACAGAATAATTCCTTAGGACAACTCAGGTCTATGTCATTTTGGAGATCATTGTAGCTAATCAAGTACATTGGATCATGCATGTACTTCCTAAAGTTGAAGATGTGAAAACCATCATGTACCTTAGCTAAGTAAACGGAAGCATAAAAGCTTGTACACAGTACTACAAATCATCTAAAGGATCTCAGTAGGCCCAAGTAATCGTGGTGCCAATTTTCCCTTCACTCCAAATCGTTAAACTCTCTTCATAGGAGATACTATCAAGAAGATCAAATCTCCAACATCAAAGTTAAGAGCAATACATCATCTATCGCCTTTTCTTTTTTACCTATATTGTGCAATAAGAAGAATTTCTTGAGCTATCCTGATTACCTTGACAATCTTCTCTAGATATTCTACCTTGTGGGAAAGGTTATGCTCGGCCTCTTGTCAACCTAAGGGCATTGTGCACTACCTCTCATACAATGCCTCTAAAGGGGTCCTATGCTCTTTTTCTTTTTCAGCTCACGATAATGTAATATGAGGATTTGGATATCTTTTATTATGATTTTATGGGCATTTTCAATTTAATGAAAAGTTTTAAAATTGTCAAATTTTTTCTAAGTGGTTTGTCATGCAAGTTGTTGTGTTTGTTGTTGGGTAACCTTGAATGGATGTTGAGATGTGCTCCAGCAAAGGCTATGCCATATTTGGTATCAGAGTCAGGTTGTTTGTGATTATTTTGGGCAACCTTGAATGAGTATTGAAAGATGTATTCCAGTAGAGGTTGGGCTTTACTTTTAGATTGGGTAGCCTTGAATTGTTGTTGAGATGAGCTCCTGCAAAAGTGAGGTTTGAGTTTCAGTATCAGAGCTAGTTTTTTATGAGAGGTTCAACTATTAGGATACATTAAGAGAATTGATGGTAAATGGAGATGATAACCATACAAAATTTATATTCATGTACCAAGAGACAAATAGAAATCAATACTACTGGAAAAAATATGATGCACCAACACCAGAAATGTGATCACGACGAGGGATTGAAACCGACTTAAAAACTCAAAATCGATGATCTCCATGAATCACAAGGAATGAGAAAGAAAGAGGGAAAAGTAGGGATGTAAATGGATACGATTACATCCTTATCCAGTTCGTCGTCATATTTTTTATACATACTTAAACATTTGTATTTGTATACAGATATCATTTTTTTTATCTGTAGATGTTCATATCTATATATATATATATGTATTTATATTTTCATAAATATATATAGTTGTAGATTAATTGCAATTATAAATATAATTTTGTACAATCTTTTACCATATTTTACATAATTGCTATTAGGTTAATATATATAGTTTATTTATATCATATATGGCTTCTAATGCATGTATATAATTAAGTACGTCTAATCCTATCCATATCCGATCTATATCCATTTTCATATGTATCTGCCTTTTAAGGACATGGTAAAATAGTTTCCATATATATCATCTACATTTGTATATGTATTTAAAAATAGACAAGGACATGGTAACACCTATATATGCATACTGTGTGCATCCTCGGGGAGAAGGCCAATGAGGGGAAATATGTTACTAATGAATGAAAAGAGAGAGAGAGAGAGATCATGGAAGGAGGAATTTAGAGAGGAAGTGGAATGGTTCCCAAGGAAACCCATGTCACTTTTCTCTCAAACTCTAGTGGGGAAGAAACCTATTTTTGTACATATTTTTCCTTTCATTCTTAATGTTTTGTTTCACTAAAATGTTAACTTTTGTATTGAAACTTGGAATCGCACGTTCTTTGGGCTCATTGGAAATGGCTCAACGAGTCAATTCTTCTAAGTATGGCATTGAATATATTTTAACTTCCTTATGAAAAGATGAATTTTATGTATGTTACATCATAACAATAGACTTAGGAGGAAAGATGTGTAATATAACAACCTTCAAAATTTTGAGTGCTTTTGTAACTAAAAATAACAGCCTTAAAAGAACAAGCTAAGAATTTACGGATTACCTTTGAAAAATGTGCATAGTTTTGACACATGCCTACCACACGCTCCCAAGTAGCATCTTCGAAGTTCTATCGTTGTCAAAGAACTTCTACCAGAGGTATCTCCTTGTGCCTCAACTTCTTCATTTGACACTTGATGACACATATTGTCTCCACAAGATAGCTCAGATATACGTACACTTGAAGATCATAATAGATGATTACATGTAATGCACACACACATACTTCCTCAAGGTTGAGATGTGAAAAACATCATGTACTCTGGTCAGGTGAGGAGGAAGAACCAGCATGTACACAACACAACCAATTTTCTCAAGGATCTCAAAAGACACAACAAATCTTGTTGCCAATTTCTCCTTCACTCCAAACCATTGAACTCTTTTTGTGTGAGTCAAAAATACCACCCGATCACTTCTTTATCTCTACAAAAAGAAACAGAGAAAATGTCGATATCTCGGTCGTTGTATCGACCGGGTGGGTTTTGTCAGAAAAGATTAATATTTTATGAATCTTCTTTTTTATATATACTTCTAAACAAGATGTATAGTATCAAGTACGGGAGTGTCGAACTCAGGGAGGCAAACTGTTGATATAGGGATAAAGTATAGATAATTAAGGTAAAAGGGTTTCCTAAATTTTTTTATTTTTAAGGATTTTCTAGATTTTTATTTAATTTTTTAAGAATTTTACATTATTTTTGTGAATTTTGATGTATTTTATATTTTTTATTATTTTGGAAAATGTTTTGTATTTTTAATTTAATTTTTATTTTGCAATTTTTAGGTTTTAAATTTATTTTCCTGTTTTTATGGATTTTAAGAAGGTTTATAGGATCTTTAAGGATTTTGAATTATTTTTAATGTGAAAATTAGGTTTTTATTGAAAATCGTAATGTATTTTGAATTTTTAACATTGAAAATAATATGAAAATATTTTTGTTTCATTTTTAGTAGAAAGTAGATGAAATTATCTTTAAAACGAGATGTTGTACGTTTTTTTAAGTGATTTTTCTTTATTTAATTATGATTTTTACAAGTTTTCTGTATTTTATATTTTTTAGTGATTCTAATATTTGATTTTTATTTTATTTTTTGGTTTAAAATGTAAAATATGGTAAAAATATATTCTAACTAATTTTTATACAATTTTTAAGAACTGTTTTTATTTTTTTTATGTTTTGAAAGTTTGTTATATGCTTTTTTTTAGTATTTCTTTTAATGAATTATTAATAATAGGAAATGTTTTTTTATTTTTTTTGAAGGCGCAAAAAGTCCAAGACGTGCGTTGTGGTTTCAGTCTGTCTGGAGAGGATCTGTTCGATATTTACAAAAGCCATATGGGGCTTCTCACAAATCGCCCAAAAAATTGTCGTACTCACACGCTTCTAACGTGGTTTAAGGGTACAGCTCTCGAGACGCCTTATGCGGCGGAGTAGGTGTTGTGTTCTGAAGAAGACGTAGGGCGCGATGTCAAATGTTCGATCACGTCTCGATCGAGTGGTTGTGGTACAATCTGACATTAACGATTATTCTTCCCCAATTTGAAAGAACTGCGGTGCGGAGCTTTCGAATCGGTTCCAGGTCGAGAGGGTGCTACTTGCTCGGCGGTTGTTTGACAGCGCTCAGACTATTGGCTTAAAGACAATGCTGATGGATCCCAAACAGATCTGAAGTGCAATCGTTCCACATGTTTCTTCGTTCATGTACCAGGGAAGTCGAAGGCTCCAGATGCTCGATATGACTCGATCGATGGATTTGAACTCCATGCGGTTTCAGATCGATGTGTGAGATGCGAATGCTGAAAACTCAGAAGTTCGACCAGTTATGGATGTTTGATCTGATCAAAACGGATGTATCTCCAGCAATGCTCCAGATCAGACTATGCACCTGCAATAATACAGAAGGATCGAGGCGAACCTCGGCCAAAAATAATCGGAGAAAAGGGTGAACGGAAGGGCACGATTGATGATGGAGTTTTCGTGCATTCAAACTCTGGGCATCGTGAACGGCCAGAGGTGATTAAGGACATGGGATAGAACGGAAATGGCAGGATTTCGTGGTGGAAATGAGGAGGCGATGGTCAGATTTGGTGTAAAATCGATGAAATCCGAGTATAATAGAGGAATCAAGGGGAGAAGGGAGGAGATGAGAAGAGAAGAGAGGGAAAAACAGAGATAAAAGGAGAAGATATAAGCTACTAACCGTGAAGGATAGATGTGCGGACGAAGTTGAGTGCGTGGGAAACCAGGAGCTGAAGCTCCAGGTAGGCACGGCCTCGATGCGTCAACGCGCAGAGGCTAGATCGCAGCGGCGGAGCAACTCTCGACGTCGGTGCAGATCGCGCCTCTCCTCCTCCCTCGCTACAACGAACACTCTTCTCGTCGGACCTGTCACGAACGGCGGTGGCACTCGGAGCTCGCGGAGGAATGGAGAAAAAATGACGGATGGTCGTTCAAGCTGGTGGTTGGGTCCTATTTATAGGTTAGGTTTGCTTGGGGCCCAAGTTTGGTGATGGGGTCACCACCGGTGGATAGGGACACCGGAGGTTGTTGAGCCACCGGCCTAACGGTCGATGGTTGATAAGTTGAGCGTCGCGCATAGGAGGAAAGAGCATCGAGGGAGGCGGTGGCTTGTGCAGGAACGTGATGAAGAAAATGGATGAGGGAGAAGTATAGGGAAGAGAGAGGAGAGAGATGAGAAGATGAAAAGAAAGGGAAATAACATTAAAATAAAAATTATTAATTAAATCATTAATAATTATATTAATTTCGTAATTAAATAAATTATTAATAATTAAATATGGATAATAAATTTTTTAAGTAAATAATTAAGTAATAAAGTAATTAATTAAGTTAATAAATTATATACAAATTAACTAAAAGAATAAATTAAATAAATAAATAATGAAATACTATTTATTTTTTAAAAAATAAAGTATTAATGTATTAAATAATAATATAAGTTACGGTTTATTGTACAATGTACCAATACGGACCCGAAAACTGTGTTTTTTGCATTAATTCCGATTTTAGCAAAACTAATGTTATTTTGTAGATAATTGAAAAATATAACTTTGGGGACTGAGTTTACTTAATTCTGAGTTCATACGGTCGAGTTATGAGATCCGGAAGAAAAAGTAGCGCTTCGAGGCTTCAGGTTTTATTGGTATTTTGGCTTA
The DNA here is from genome assembly GCA_037367405.1 of Ottelia alismoides. Classification (NCBI taxonomy): domain Eukaryota; kingdom Viridiplantae; phylum Streptophyta; class Magnoliopsida; order Alismatales; family Hydrocharitaceae; genus Ottelia; species Ottelia alismoides. The sequence continues at coordinate 37,581 of JAZKJV010009622.1, read as the reverse complement.
TTATATTTTTATATTTTTTATATACAATTTTATAAGATTTTCGGAAAAAGAATTAAAGTAATCGAGTTTGCGGTTATTTAATTAAAACCCCGAGAAAATTCTACATAAAGTACATATATACAACGGGTCCAAAAAGCTGAAACTCACCGGTTTTATCCAAATATTTTTATGATATTTTTAATAAATAGTACTAAGTATAAAATATATTATAAAAGTGAGTTTGGTCCGTTTTGAGTTTTCTATAAATAGTTATGAACCTCGGAAATCGTCTTTTGCGGCTTTTTTGGTTCATTACGGTTAATTTATTTTTATGCTGAAATATTTTTCGAATATTTTTATAAAAAATATATACTTTTATGAACAACTTTTATAAAAGGAGTATTTTGGTTTGAAGTGATTTTGATGATAAATATAATAGGTGAAGTATTTATAATGTGTAAAATGGTTAATTTATATTTTTGGTCTTGATTTTCTGAATATTTTATAAATTAGGATCCTTATCTCCCCCTACTTATTTATTTTGTCGAACCGGTCAATATTGACATGGTCTCGGGGTTAGGATCAGTCTGTATATATTATGTATGCATCCTTCTTCTCTTTTAATTTTCTTTTTCTTTTTATTCTTTTATTTTGGATAAAATAAGTGTTAATTATATAATATTAATATTTGTGGTTAGAAGGATAATTAGATTGAACTAGTGGATAATTACATGTATTTTACCAAGGATTTTAGTGAAAAATGAAAGAACAAAGGCGATGAATCATGGATTCATCGGTGAGACACTTTGAAGAAGACAAAATCTCCTAACTTCAAATTTAAGATTAATACACCGTATGTCGCTATAATGCTTTTTCCTACATTATGCGGTAAGCAGCATTTTCTAGAATGTCTTGATTTCATTACTTGTATCTTCTAGATATTCTACCTAATGCAAAAGGTTATCTCCATCCACATGCCAGTTTAAGGGCTTGTACATCGCCTCCCATCCAATGTCTCAAAAGGGACTATGATTTACTTTTTTCAGCTTCAGATGATGAAACAATGAGGGTATAGATTGTCTTGTTGTGATTTATGGATATTTTTATTTAATCAAATAAGTTTACCGGATTTTGTATAAGTGGTAAAAGTTTTGTCTTTACAAAATTTTGTATAAGGGGTAAATCATGCATGTTGTTTGTGGTTATTATTGGGCATCCTTGAATGAATCTTGAGTTGCGCTCTCGTGTTGCATTTGGTTTTAGGACTAGATTGCTTGTGATTGCTGTTGAATAATTTTCTCTGCTCAAATTTCCTTTAAGGGGCTTATAAGAATATTGTTAGCCCATGAGCACCGACTAACTCGCTACCAATATCATATTGTTATTTCTACAAATCAAATAACTCATGGTCGGGGATACTATAAAGGAAAAGGATGTTGGCGTGCATGTGGCAAACTGACTCTAACAACTTGATCGATACACAATCTTCAGATTCTAACAACACGACTTCTTGTCAGATTTGTGGATGCAAAAACCATCTTGCCCCATCATGCATTTATCGATACACCAATCAGGTTGTCCATCCTACTCCAAACATCAATGATAATTCTATTAACTCCTCAGGAGGAAAAGAATCTTAGTATCATGATTATGATGCTTCATGTCACATCCATCACCAATAATCTTTCTTGCCAACCTTCAACTACACTCTTCATAGGTTCAGACATTGTGACAGTATGCCAATGGACAAAGTTTGAATATTAGGTGCATTAATTGGATCCTCTCTTATTAAACATACATAAAAGCATGTCTTTGTCTGACCTTCTTCATGCCCGATTCTACCAAAAACCTTTTGTCCATTTAAAGATACATCAAGGACATGCAAATGAAGAAAGTTCACTTAGAATGGACTATATCAAATGTGTATCATTCCTCCATTCTTTCAATTAATGTTGCAGAAGCTCTTATTGCTCCATCAGTCTTTGGCAATCCTACCTTGATCATGCCAATTATGATAATACGAAAAGGCTATTAAATGGCAATCCTACCTTGATCATGCCAATTATGATAATACGAAAAGGCTATTAAATAATCTCGATTTTTTCCACAATGATTCTTCTCCTATTGTCTGTGAAATTTGTGTACAAAAATTAATTATGTTGGCTCACTTCTTTTTTTATCTTCTTCAATTATTTATTAACTTGGCATAAAGAAATAAAGTCCAAAAAAATATCAAAAACAAAAGAAAATAGAAATGTGTGAACCTCTATATATTGTATATGCATTGTCTTATTTGTCTATCCGTAAAAGGTAGAGTAATAATGCACATATTATATACAAATAAATTCTTAATTAGAAATTAATTAAAAGATAAAAAATTCAAAACATAAAAATAAGGATAATTGCCAATTAATTCCTCAACAAATTGTAGTTTGTCCATATTTAGAATTTGGTTTTGACTTCTACATGAAAGTTGTAGATCTCAAAAAGATATACAGTTTTTATGCTGAATTTTTTATTTTTTTAAAAAAAATGATTACTATTTTATTTTACATTTCCTTTAATTTTCCTATTTGGTTTATTCTATTGGGCCATGTGGCTACACTAGAAGCAGCCACAGGGCCCTGCCCTTTTGTTTCAACCCACCTCCCCTCAACCATCTAATCTTTTGATTAGACGGCCCACTCTTATCCATGCTTGCTCAATCAAGCATTGTTGCATCTCCAGATTCTACGATCCAGCCACCATCTCCCTCCTCGAGTCCATTGCTCCCTTGTTGGTACACCTCGCACCGATGTTACTTCACCCCTTTATGTCTACCATTTCCTTACACCTATCCACTTCCTACCACTCTCAAATGAAACCCCATTCTTCCCTCTTTCTCACCCAACGTTCAGGTGTCATTCATCTCACACGCCGCATTTACCACGCCCATCTGAAACCTCCATGTCTTGCATCACCCTCTATTATTTAACTCTAGCTCCTACGGCCGTTTTTGGCATCTACCATCCTCGAGAGATAAGCATTAGCCCTCTATACCTCTTAGTGATAGTGAGTGGGTCTTATATCAAGAAACGAAGGCCTCCCCAATATCTGGTTGATCCGAGGTACCTTTGTCGCGTAGTAGTTGACTGAAGGTTACCCAAGCTCGGTAGGATGCCCTTTACCTTGAGAGATGACCAGAGACCTATCCCAGATCCCAATTCATGCGATCCTTCCCTCTGATGAATCTTCATTTCATCACCTTTATTCCATCATTTTGGCCTTAAAAACCCTAACAAATGCATGAAAATAGCCTCAATTTGTACATAATATCATTCTATTTAGTGTATTATTTGTACATAAAATAAGATTTTTAATGCCAAAATTATAGAATAAAGAGAAGAAAAGAAAAAAGAATAAAATATTGAAAATATTTTATGACTATAACCCCGAGACCAAGTCCAGAATGGAGTTGGTCGACAAGGAATAAAGTAGGGGGAGATAAGGGCCAAAAATACACTAAATACCTCATTTATTTATTCATTAATTATGCATTTTAACACCTATTTTATTCTTGATTATTTATTCATCAAATAAAGAAACTTTGAACATGAAAGTTGTATATAATAATGTAAATAAAGATACAAAATTAAGTTTATATAAAAATAATATACTGTCTGTATTTTATATACAGAATAAAAAGCCAGAAACCAAACTTCACAGACTTATATCTTTTCAATAAAAACTCAAAATATAACAAAATCACCTCTAATTGTACATAACTTTTCACAAGCTATTTAATGGTGGCGGTTTTATATTTTTGGAGTTATTGTGTAGAAGTTAGGTTTTGGGACCCTATTGTACATTCTACCGATTAAAATATTCAATTTATTCGTTATTCATTATTTTTACAAATTCATGTTTTTATAGTTTTGTAAATATAATTCATAACATATATGCATATTAAAATTAAAACCAAAAAGAAAATGGAAAATAAAATAAGTCTATGAAAAAGCATAGACAAAAATACCTATGTTTCTATATGTATGTAAATAAAAGGGGAATAGATTCTTTAATTCTTTATTCTTTCATATTTTTATAATATTGTAAATATTATATATATTATCTCATTAAAATATATTAAAATAAAATAGTGTAAATAAAACATAGGTAAAATACCTATAAATATACCTATACAACATACTTACATATTTATTAAAGTGTACAAATAACACCCTAAACATAAAATAAAAATATATTTATACTCACAAAAATCAGTTATAAATACATAAAATAAAATAATAAAATAATAAAATAAAATATACAAAATAGAAAAAAATGCATAAAACATAGATGAATATACATATAAATACACTAATAAAAATTAACTACTAATAAATAAAGCCAAAAAAGAAATAAATACATATTAAAATACTACATAAAATAATAAACATTTTTATTTTATACTCAAAAATTAATAAAATCGTTTATTGGAAGTAATTATCAAGTCAATAATTGGTCAGTCAAATTTGTCATTTTGTGCTAAGTTGAACCAATCGCAGGCCGTGGACCGTTGACCACTGGTCAACTGTCCCATCCAAGACCTGACTCGTCAGAAGTGTATTTTCCCTCGATTTCGGGCATTTTTCCCGATCGATCTATCCATCAAATGACCCCCATCTCTTCACGGGAATTTCTCCTAGATCAATCATGATTCACGCCGAGACCTTAGATCACCTGTATATTCGTTAGATTCTTTGCTAACGGCCATCCAATAAGGGTGCTTCCTTATGTTTATAAATAAACACCTCCACCTTCATTCCAAAATTTGGTCATCCCCTGAATCCTAAAGTCTCCTCCTTCGGTCTAGCGTGACTCCATGTGACAGATGGAGTTCCCCTGAGGGTTTACGCGGGCTGATGGACGACGGAGGTGCACCCAGGCCGCCACGCCGGCGACCTCTGCTCCCTTTACTCCTGGGAAGGTACGAGTAGCACACTTTGTCATTTTTAGGTAGATTTTAGTATCAGCATTTCATTTATGTTGTTAGTTTAGCGTTTAGTTTAGTTAAATAGCTATATCAAACTTAGTCGTAGTTCATCGGAGCGGACCCCACCATGTTTCGGCCCCGCTTTCCACCATCACTTCGTTCCCTATCATTTTCTCGACACACCAGACATTTTCTTTCACTCGGATCCCTCGTGGATCCGAAGATTCAATCTTCTTTCTCTGCCCTTCTCCGGATATCACTGCCTGCACCGCATGACGCTCCATTTCACCCAAATAAGGTCTCATGCTCTTCGTGTTGTTTTGCGTATTCTTCTTGCAGGGTCTGGTGGCAAAAAGACTCCACTGGGAGTCAATTTTGAAGATCGGAGAGGTCCCTGGAGCCCCCCTCTTTCCTCGAGCTCGCCAGGTCTCTACACGGGCTTCCGGACCTCTTTGAGACCACTACTAGCTGCGGAAGACCTCCCTGGAGGTGAGGACACCTTCGCCATCTCCAAAAGCCTCCGGAGGAGGAAGGAAATCGAGAACGGAGTTCGGGGAAGACGAGTTCTTCCCCGTTCTTCGTGAAAAGTAGCAGCCATTGGATGAAGCTCCTCCTCCAGTCCTAATCCTGGTCGTTCAACCATGCCACGCCTCCAGACGTTCAATGAGGCCCAAGATCACATCCTCACCGCAGATCGGCGAAGGGGTATTAAGCTTCCAGGTCTCGCCACGTGTTTAAGTGGAGGAAGGAGCACCATTAGATCATGCTATTATGGGGTAAATTGCAAAATAATCCCTACCTTTTTTGTATTTAATAATTAGTTCTGTAAATAAAAGCTTACGTTGTAAATAATTTGGGAATTTTGCATGTAAACCTCTGATTTTTTTTTATATTTGCGCTTTGGTCCCTGTCAGCGTCACGTGCAATCCTCACGTGATGTTGGAAATTCTGCATAGAATCCCCTGTATTTTTGGATATTGTAAAATAGCACCAGAACATTAAATAAAGGATGTTTTATATTGGGAAAATTGCATTGTACCCCCTAATGTTTATTTTAATTGCAGTTATGCCCCTACCAGGACATTTATTTTTGTTACTTTTATCTAGGGATAATTACACCCATAACCCTGAGTAATTCCTCAATCTCAATCATAACCCTGCATAATCGGGAATTACATGGGAAACCCTGAATAGTTACTCCGTCTCACACCCATAACCCTCTGTTAGTTTGATACGTTAACTCAAGCATATGAGGGAGTTAATCTAACTAATCTATGATCTAACGGCTAGGATTAGCTAAAATGAAAAAAAAAAAGAAAAAGAATAAATAAATAAACGGCGGAAGATTCGTCGAGCCGGTGCTGGAGGCTTCGTTGGAGCTCTCTGGCGAGAACTTCATCGGAGCTCACGGACTTAGGGTTCTTCTTCCATTTTCTTTTCAACCGAGGGGGTAAGGTGAGATGGAGCCGCCGCCGTCCCATCTCCCCACGCGTGCGCGGCTCGTGGACGATCGGCTGGAGGAGGCGCGCGGAGGTCTTCGACGTGTCGTCAATGGTGGAGGGGCGCACGGAGGTCTTCGGCGCATCGTCGATGGTGGAGGTGCCGCACTGGATGGAGTGGGGGCAGGGAGGCCTGGGGACGCGCACGGGTCCTACGTAAAGGGGGCGCGGGATGGCGCTTGCGAGAGGCCGCATGCGGCGACGAAAGGGCTTCAGGCTGATCGGCGGAGTGACGCGCACGACCGCATGCGGAGGGTAGCGGGCGGCCGACCTGCGAGCGGTAGCGGGGAGCATGCGGAGGGTAGCGGGCGGCCGACCTGTAAGAGATGGAAAATGATGCTATGGTAAACAATCACACAATCAAACAAAATGTGAACTACTCGTTGTTGCTCCCCGGCAACGGCGCCATTTGATAATCACACTTTATCGAGGGTCTAAATACGTCGTTGTGGCGACCCACAATAAAATGTAATTAATCAACAATGAACCCACAATCAAGTATCAAACAATGAAAAACAAGTGTGGAGTCAAATTTATTTTTAACTCTGCACAAATGGTGTATAGTGACAAGTATGCAGAGAGTTCGAACACAGGGAGCAAGCAGGGTAGTTCAAGCAAATGTAAGCACAAGTGTGTGTGTGTAAAGTGTCTACACTAAGCAAGCAAGGAAAGATGTTTTTGTGGGTTTTTAATTTTTAAAATTTTTTTATTTAGTTTTTAATTTTGTATTTTGGTTTTTAATTTTCTGTTTTTTATATTTTATATTTTATATTTTTCTTTTTCTTTTTCAATATTGGAATTCAAAGACAATGGAATAAAAGGCAAGGTAAAATATTTATAAAACTAAGTAAAAATTATCAAAAATTCAGCAATAAAATCTTTTTGGTATTTTTGTGGTTTTCTACTGTTTTTGTGATTTTTGGGGATTTTTCAAGGTGTTTTTGATATTTTTTATAAATAGCAAAACAAGCCAAAACAGTGAAATATGTGCTGGCTGTGAGTAAAATGGGATTTAAAAATAGCAAACAGCAACCAAAATTGTTCACACTATTTTTTCAAATGAAGAGAACAGAATAAAGAACAAGCAGGAACCGAGTTTGCTATTTTTGGATCTTTCCTTGATTTTTAGAATTTTTGGAAGTTTTTGAGTCTTTTCGAATTTTTTTAAGTTTTTCTTTTGAGATTTTTAGTGGTTTTTGGACTGACACTAAAATAGGATAAAATAGACACTAGGTAATTTTTTTTGGAATTTTTGGAGGTGTTTTACTATTTTTTTGGCATTTTCTAAGCTAGACGGTGCACAAGAGCAAGTTTTTGATTTTTAATAAATATGAAAGTAAAATAAAATCAAAAACTAAATATGTGGCGTTAAGGTACACATGTCCAGAAACTTAAGTTCAAAATTTGAGAATTTTTGGATATGAAATGATCATTCAAATAAATCCAACAAGCATCCCATCACTAAGCAGGCCTGGCAGGGACATATGTGTAATAATCAGAGAATCAAGGGGCCTGCGTGCAATTTTTCCACAAAAATATGACTGATTAAAATAATTTGCTGACTAAACGCTAATATCAAAAGCCGCAGGGGCTTCTCGCAAAATCTCCCAGACGCACGTGCGTGCACGCGCGCCTGGCAGAGGCGTTTATGCAAATATTCAAGAGTTCCTGGGCAAGTTTGCAAAATAGCCAAAACTTATATACTGCACTAAATTGTTTTAGGATTAAAAGCGAATAAGTAAAAGTTCCAGGGGGGTCCCTACAAAAACCACCACGGCCACGTGCGACGCACGCGACCTGGCGGGGGGGGGGTCTAATCAAGTACACAAAATCTGGGGGCTAAGTTGCAAATATTACAAAAAGCCACAGCAGCCTACGAAAGATTTATAACTATATATATAGTACCAAAAATGGCTGGGTGTGTTTGCAAAATACCCAACTCAAGAGGCTGATCGAACGGCGGTTGATGAGCTACTTAAGCCACGTGTCAGCACAGAGAGCCGCGATACCGCTTCACGGCCGACGGCCCAGATTAGAAGATGATGACGCAATCGGACGGCCTGGGCTCGCGGTTGATCCAACGGCGGCTGCTACGCGGGAAGAACAGGGCCAAAATCGACGGCTCTCGAGATGCCAGGAAGAACGGATGAGGAACTCGCCCAAGGCGAGTTTAGAACTGGTTGCGCGTGCTTCTCCGACCTCCCTCAAGCCCGCCGGCGGTCTCCCCTCGCTCCTGGAATGTTCCCCGACCCGTAGGCGAAGCCAAAATGGACGGTTGAGGTCCGATGCTCCGCCGCGAGGTCAGAGACAAAAAAGGGGCACCAGGTGGCTTCGGAGCTGCAAAACTCGAACCCAGATGGGGTTCCTTGAGCCTCCCGGACCTGCAAATGAAAGCACGACACGACAGTAAAAGGGTCCAGGGGCATATGCGAGTTGGTGAAGGGCAGTTTGGCGAAAATAACGCTCGCCGGAGCAAGCTCCGGCGAGAGGGTAGATGGTGTCGATTTAAGGGGTTAAACAACTAACTAACAACATGAAATAAAACCTACGAGTAACAGCTAACTAAACAGAGAAAAAAAAACAAGGAAGAAAGACGACCTCGAGGGCTGTATGGCCCAAGGAAGGAACCTCGACGGCCGTACGGCCGGAGGTGGTGGAACACGGTGCTTGGAGGCTCGCCGCACCTCGACGGCAGTGGGGGAGGATTCCCCTGTCACGAGAGCTCGCCCTCAACCCCACCTGGAAGCTATTGGCGCCCAAAAACCGGTTCAAAGGGAAAAGGAAGAAGAGGGTTGGTTTTTGAACATGGTGGAGGCGCGCTGTTCGAGGCTCGATCACGGGCGGACCACAAAGATCTGGGAAGATCTGATAGGTCGGCGGGCTAGGTGGATCTACAGTGAGCAACTTTCATGAAGAGATCGACTACCCTCGAGCAACGCATCATGGCGAAAAAAATCGAGAAAGTAGGGGTCTTAGGCGTTCTGACAAGCAGCAGGCAAGGGGTCAGAGAGTTGACCCAGGTCAACTCTCCAGCCCTCCTGGTTGGTCCACGTGGACCAACCAGGAAAAAGCCTGGAAAAAATTATTCTAAAATCATTTAAAAATAGTAAACGATTTTATTAATTTTTTATTATAAAATAAAAAATGTTTATTATTTTATAAATTATTTTATGGTGATTTTTATTTATTTTTATGAAGTATATTTTTACAAGTTTGCATTTATACCCCTATAGGTATATATATCTATATACTTAAGTATTCTATTTTTATTTAGGTATTTTTAATATTATTATTTTTATTTATGATTTTATAAAATTATAAAATACTTTTATGTATACAAATATATTTTTATTTTATTTTTCTGATATGTTTTGTATATTTAATAAAATACAAGTATGTTTTGTATAGGTATATATAGGTAATGTACCTATGTATTGAATATATACAAGTATTTTTATTTGTATTTAAATTATGTTTTTATTCTGATTTTAATACACATAATTATTGTAAGTAATATTTACAACATTATAAAAATATAAAATTATAAAAATAATAAATAATTAATAAACTGAATATTTTAATATGTACAAGTATACAATGAGGGTCCAAAACTCAACTTTCAAACCGTAGCTCCGCCAAATGCGAAACCACCGCCATTAAATAGCTTATTTTCTTCTATATACAATTAAAGGTGAGTACGCTGCATTTGGAGTTTTTATTTGTGAGTTACGGGTCTGGGAAGTTGGGATTCTGGATTCTTATTCAGACCATAACTTTTTATCTGTACATTATTTTTCTGTGAAATCAATTTTGTATTTTTCTTTATTAAATTATCTACAACTTTCATGTACAAAGTTTCTTTATTTGATGTATAAAAAGTGGAACCAAAAATAGGTCCCAAAGCGAATAAAGAATGAATAAAATGTATAGGTATTTTATCTGTGTTCCTGACCTTATCTCCCCCTACTTTATTCCTTGTCGACCTATTCATCAAGATGCCTAGGTCTCGGGGGTTTTGGGTCATAAAATATTTACAATATTTTATTCTTTTTCTTTTCTTTATTTATTCTATAATTTTGGCCTTAATTACAGTGATTTATACACTGTTTAGATGCATATGCATGAATGCTAAGATGATGATTTTAATGCTATTTACAGGCATTTGCTAGGGTTTTTGGTGCCAAAATGATAGAATAAAGATGATGAAATGTGGATTCATCATCCCCCTATACTTTACCTTTGCTAGTCCCTAGCAAACACTTATGCAATAAGTGCAAAAAGAAAAGAAAGGAAAGAAAAAGAAGAAAATTGGATAAAGTTTAATTATCAAACTTGTCTTCACAAAATCAAAGTTTGGAGCTTAAGTCGGACCTTTGGAATTTTAGTGCGGTCGGAACCTTAATAAGAACCAAGTTTGAAATCCAACAGTCCTCAAGAATCCCAAAACTCTGTCCAAGTCTCCTCAATAGCCAGGTCAGAAATACTCCGACTCATACGCAAACTCTTACGACTATGAATCTGACTCGTACAGTGTAAGTGATATGTAGCTCCCCACCTCAGAAGTGACAAAGAAACGAACTCCCCCAACCTGGTAACTCTAATGCCTCGGTCTAGCAACTCTTTCCTCGAGAAGCGGGGTATTCCCTTCTAAGTTCAAGTGCAACCGGCTCAAGAAGAGGGGGAAGAAGTATAGACTATTGGAAGCTCAGCCAGTGTAGCCAAGTCTCCCGCTGCAAGCTTCATGAGATGTAACATGGATACCATAAGCTTTTGCTTTATTGGACTATATACACTCCGGTGGGGTTATTAAATTTTCAATCCGACCCACCACTTTTTTGGAGTTCTCTTTTTTTTTTCAATTGCATCTGTACAACATATCTACATGGTGCAGCATATATACAAGAAATTTTCCTCTTGAGCCAATAGACTATCCCTCTTTTGAAGCTTTATTGCAACCCACGGCTTCTGTCTTTAGCCTTCATCACCACTAGACCAAGTTGAGGTGCACTTCCTTCACTATAAGAAGAAGAGAGGTTCCGCCTAGAAGTACTACCCTCATATGCTACCCCAAGCTAAAGGAAGCTGCCTCCTCACCACCTCATCTGTGGAGAGCTATGTGAAAGGTGCAGGTGTCCAAGTTAGGTCATTATCAACAAGAGTCGTGCGTGTGCTCCGAAATATTCTACTTAGGCAGTCAAGAATCCATTGAACCAAGTCCCGTGATCCTCAAAGAATTAAGTCAACTAGACCTGAAGTACCTCAAACCCAGTTCCTATAAGGTTCCTGTTATTAGGTATATTTTAAGGTCCAATCAAGCTCCAATCTCCGGATTTTACTTAGACTTGTTCAACTATCAAACTCAATCCGAAAAATGCTCATGCCATGCAATGATATGCAGAAAATATTTTTGTGATGCAATTTTCAAAGATTTTGAACTTTTTATGGATTTTTGAAAAGATAATGATGATGCATGCATATGCAAATTTTTTTTTTCAAAAAGATTTTTCAGATGTTTTTTTGGATTTTCATTTTTGCAAATGTTTTTGGGTGTTTTTGAAAACAAAAAGTTTTGGCTAAAAACTAGGTGAAAATATGTACACGGGAGTGCTTCTTATATGTACAAGAAGTGGATTTTAAGAATTCACAAGGGTAAGTGATCAATTTTATACATATATATAGGTAGTGGATTTTGGTGTGATGTTAGTATTCCTCAAACTTATTTGACACAGGCTTTTCACACAATTTTTTGAAAACTATAGTCCAAAATAATTTTTACAAACATTTTACAAACATGTACACCCATTTGAAAATCATTTTGCAAAGGTTTTAAAAACAGTATATATGGATTTTTCCAAGGATTTTTGCAACCATTTTTCAAACCATTTGCAAATCATTTTTCAAATCTTTTATTTCACACACAAAAAAAGAAGTTTTACAAACCACACATTTTTACAAAGGTTGAAAACATGTAACAAAATATTTTCAAAATAGTTTTCAATAGATGTTCACAAAGATTTTCAAACTATTTTTCAAACATTTTGCAAAAAACATTTTCACCTGATTTATTAATCAGTAATTACAAAAAGAATTTGAGGAATAATAACACCTTTTTAGTAAAGAATTTGTAATGAATTTTAATGAATTATTAGCCATATTATTACGAAAATACAAAAGTGCGAGTTATGGCTAAAGTATATACACAGTATATACGACCCCCCTATACTTAGCTTGAGCTATGTCCTCATAGATCGGAGAGAAAAGAGAAGACATAACTCGTACTAAGTATAGGCAAGTCTAAAGAATGAATGAATCAATGAATGAGAAGTTGACCGTCCCCCCTATACTTAGGATCAAATAATCCTAAGTATAGTAGACTGTACACAACGCAGGGAGGGTCAAGGGTGGGAATGAACAGATCGTACTCAGATTGTCTCCCCCTATACTTAGGGTAAGATATCCCTAAGTATAGACAAGAAGAGGAGACAATGGAGAGGATCAAAGAATGGAAATACTCGGGGTGCACACCCCCCTATACTTAGGACAAAGTACGTCCTAAGTATGGAAAACTGTCTACAAAGGCGGCACCTTTTTGATAGATGAAGAAGATAGAGTAGGAAAAGAAGAAAAGAAGAAAAGAAAAGGAGATGAGATCATGAGAATGTACACACCGCTCCCCCTATACTTAGGGTAAAAGAAGCCCTAAGTATAGACAACAACAGGAACGATGACACAGAACGAAGAATGAACACTCGGCTCGTCCACCCCCCTATACTTAGGACAAAGTACGTCCTAAGCAAGGCAAACACGAGAATGGGTGGACGAGTAATACGGAAGAAAGAATCGAGGTACACCAGGGAATATACAACAAAGATGGATATACACATGATCAAGAAGGTGGAAAGATGACCTTCTTGCGAGACCGCTGAGGGATAGATCTGATATGGTGTATGTCGACATCAGGGTCCCCAGTGGACGGAAGCCGATCAGGGTCGACACGGTGAAGGCCCTCAGTGGAATCAAAACGGAAAGGGACGAACTGATCAATGGAAGCGGTATGGCTGGGTTCTCCCTTGGTGGTCCTATGATGTGAAGGTGCAGACGGGTGAGTGGAAGAATTACGACTAGGTCCGGCCTTGGAAGTCTCGCCGATATCGAAGTGAAATGGGACAAACTCATCATCCTCGGAAGAAGTGTAATCGGAGTCGTCCTGCGAGTCCTCGTCCAGGTCAAAATCAAAAGGAACGAAATCATCAGTGGAAGTATACGAACTCAGATCGTCCTCAAGACTCTCACCTGAATCCTTGTCTTCAACAAGAGGTCTGAATTTATCAAAATAAATAGCAGCAGCAAAACCTACCTCAATCATCTTGACCTGTGAAGGGCCAGGAACGGATTTATCAGTGGAAGTAGTCAAAACGGGTCCGTCCTGTCTAGTCTTACTCAAGTCATTTGTTTCCTTATGAGGTCTCTCAAAGTAATGGGCAACATCATAAACATCCTCAATTATCTTGGTATCTGCCCCCTGATCAAATGGTTCAATCACATAAATACTCTGGATCTCATCAACACATCGCCACACACCAGGAGGAGGATTAGTGAGGTCCATGCTTTCCGACTTCCTCCCCTTTCGGGGGATCCGTCGGGTCTCATCAGGGATCGCTAAGGAAGCATCTCTAGTAGTATCAGGTAGGTCACAGGCCTCAGAGTCATCTATAATCGGTGAAGGTGCATCAGGTGCAGGTCTCTGGTCAACTGTGGGTGTGGTGATCAACACTTCGCTCTCGTCAACAGGACGGAAGCGAATCTCTCCTGATCCATAGTCAATAACGACCCTCGCAGAGGCGAGGAATGGTCGTCCCAGGATGATTGGAGATGGCTCCCCTGTGGAGTTCTCCATGGGCAACACGACAAAATCAACATTGTGGCTCGTGCCCTGAATAGAAACGACGGCGTTTTCAAGGATACCCTTTGGCCTTTTGATAGATCCATCAGCAAACTGAACGGTCATCCTGGTCTTCTTGAGAGGCCCTAAGTGAAGAGACTGTACCAACGAGAAGGGTAATATGCTAATAGATGCACCGCCGTCTAGGAGAGTGCGATCACATGTATAGTCAGAGATGGTGCAAGTGATGAAAGGTGTAGCTGTGTTCTTCCTCTTGGGAATGGGACGGTGTGTGATGGCGAGGACAGTGGCCATGGTCAGAATGTGACGCTCAGATCTGCTCCTCCGCTTTCTCTTCTTGGGAAGAGGAGCAGATAATTGGGTCATGGCCTGCTGAAGTGGGGCACGGATAATCTCATGAATAGTAGCCACCACTTCGGGTTCAGATAACATTTTTTTGAATTTTTGGACTTCCTCCATACAAGGGAGGAAGTCGGAATCGGCATATACACGAGGCATGCCAAGAGCAGTCTGTACAGCGGCATCCTCGGGGTCAAAGGTGGGACTGGATGTGACTGGGTGTGTGGTCCAGGGTTCTGGCAAGTGGACTCTCTCCTCAAAATCTTGATCAACCAAGTGTCTCCCAAAATCTTTTTAGATTTTTAAATTTTTCTCATTTTTTTGTATTTTGGGCGATTGCAAGCTCCCATGATCATCTATAAGTGAAGCCGTATTCCCAACAAAAGGAGCATTAATCTGATTCTTCCTCAAGAAAGCAATATCATCATTCATCAAATCAATGCGCTTTGTCATCCGATTCAAGATATCACTCATAGAGATCGAGGGAGGTGACTCCATCAGATCAAACTCGGGTGGATGTGAAGGTGGAGGCGGATAATACACAGGTGGGGATGGATGTGGGTAGAAGTCCGAGTCGTGATACTGTGGCTGAGGCGGATATGTACAAAAGTCCGAGAAAGTAGGAGGAGGATCCTCCTGATAAAAGGGAGGTGGACCGGCTGGAGGGAGCGAGGGATCCGCAAAGTCCGGATAAAATGCACTCCAGGGGTCCATCTCGAAACAAACGGAAGTGATTCGGGGGAGCACGGGTGTCAAATCAAGAGAGTGAAGAAAAAGGCGCAAATGCGCAGAGGATGATCTAGAATGCACACAAAACAATCACAAGCAAAAATGAAACAACCAAACCCTCAATTCACCTACTCAACTCGGTGAAGACCACAAATGTGGTCTTTTTATCTTGTATGTTTTAGAGTTAGGTGAAAAAGTCAAGAAGTTGCACAAACACTTAGGGGCTCAATGGGATTTGGGCACTAACCTTAGTGTGTGCGCGAGCAATGTAAAACGAAGACAATGAGGGGATTCCTCGCCCCAATACAAGATTTTTCTTTTTGGTCGATTTTAGGGTCGAGTAATATTAGCAGTTCCAATTTTATTGATTATCACTTTTTTGGATTTTTAATGAAAATGCACGATCCTAACGGGGATTCAATTCCTTTAAGCTCCTAGGTTGGCAAAATCAGAGGGAGAGTCGGAAAAGCAATGCAAGCGGCAAACAATGATGAATGCTAAAGCATAAATGCTCACCTTTCCTCCAGCACTCTACATGCAAGGATGCTCAGCAGAATTGAAACCTATCTATATGCAAATGCAAGCCGATGAAATCGCCCTAAGTTTCAGAAATTGCTATTATCGTGAAGAACCACAAGTCGGCCACTTATCTTTAACCTAAGAGTCCGGTCTTGGCTTACCCCTCCTCTTCTCGACACACTCGAGTTCAGGAGTAGCGCTTGATGGGGCTCGCTCACGGCACACGGGTTAAGAGATAAATGAACAGACTGTTTAAACTTTGACTAAGTCCAAACACGGCTATAGGTACATGCAAAGATATTAGGTGTTTGGCCTTAGTCTATCGCAAGCAATCCTAAATCTAAGGGCTCAATCACACAAAGTGAAGAAAATAAAACCGGAAAACAAAGTAAAAAAATGCGATGAAAAGCCGAAAAAACTGCGGTGAACCCCCAAGTGAACAAACACTTGGAAATTGGGCCCGAATGTCCAAGAGTCCAAGTACCTGTATTATTACAAATTAATAGTCTCTCTCTCACAAAAGTAAATGTAAGCTAATCTACCACTCTCTCTCACTCCTTTTGCTCTCTCCTCCCGGCGCGACCTAAGAAGGCCGGCTCCGCTTCCCAAGGATGCTCCGAATCACCTAAGCAATCCGCCTTGCTCCGCGGTCCCTCGCAAGAAGACAAGAAAAGAGACGGTCAGATAGCTCAACAAGATATATCAAAAATGTAAGAGATGGAAAATGATGCTATGGTAAACAATCACACAATCAAACAAAATGTGAACTACTCGCTGTTGCTCCCCGGCAACGGCGCCATTTGATAATCACACTTTATCGAGGGTCTAAATACGTCGCTGTGGCGACCCACAATAAAATGTAATTAATCAACAATGAACCCACAATCAAGTATCAAACAATGAAAAACAAGTGTGGAGTCAAATTTATTTTTAACTCTGCACAAATGGTGTATAGTGACAAGTATGCAGAGAGTTCGAACACAGGGAGCAAGCAGGGTAGTTCAAGCAAATGTAAGCACAAGTGTGTGTGTGTAAAGTGTCTACACTAAGCAAGCAAGGAAAGATGTTTTTGTGGGTTTTTAATTTTTAAAATTTTTTTATTTAGTTTTTAATTTTGTATTTTGGTTTTTAATTTTCTGATTTTTATATTTTATATTTTATATTTTTCTTTTTCTTTTTCAATATTGGAATTCAAAGATAATGGAATAAAAGGCAAGGTAAAATATTTATAAAACTAAGTAAAAATTATCAAAAATTCAGCAATAAAATCTTTTTGGTATTTTTGTGGTTTTCTACTGTTTTTGTGATTTTTGGGGATTTTTCAAGGTGTTTTTGATATTTTTTTTTAAATAGCAAAACAAGGCAAAACAGTGAAATATGTGCTAGCTGTGAGTAAAATGGGATTTAAAAATAGCAAACAGCAACCAAAATTTTTCACACTATTTTTTCAAATGAAGAGAACAGAATAAAGAACAAGCAGGAACCGAGTTTGCTATTTTTGGATCTTTCCTTGATTTTTAGAATTTTTGGAAGTTTTTGAGTCTTTTCGAATTTTTTTAAGTTTTTCTTTTGAGATTTTTAGTGGTTTTTGGACTGACACTAAAATAGGATAAAATAGACACTAGGTATTTTTTTTTGGAATTTTTGGAGGTGTTTTACTATTTTTTTGGCATTTTCTAAGCTAGACAGTGCAGAAGAGCAAGTTTTTGATTTTTAATAAATATGAAAGTAAAATAAAATCAAAAACTAAATATGTGGCGTTAAGGTACACATGTCCAGAAACTTAAGTTCAAAATTTGAGAATTTTTGGATATGAAATGATCATTCAAATAAATCCAACAAGCATCCCATCACTAAACAGGCCTGGCAGGGGCATATGTGTAATAATCAGAGAATCAAGGGGCCTGCGTGCAATTTTTCCACAAAAATATGACTGATTAAAATAATTTGCTGACTAAACGCTAATATCAAAAGCCGCAGGGGCTTCTCGCAAAATCTCCCAGACGCACGTGCGTGCACGCGCGCCTGGCAGAGGCGTTTATGCAAATATTCAAGAGTTCCTGGGCAAGTTTGCAAAATAGCCAAAACTTATATACTGCACTAAATTGTTTTAGGATTAAAAGCGAATAAGTAAAAGTCCCAGGGGGGTCCCTACAAAAACCACCACGGCCACGTGCGACGCACGCGACCTGGCGGGGGGGGTCTTATCAAGTACACAAAATCTGGGGGCTAAGTTGCAAATATTACAAAAAGCCACAGCAGCCTACAAAAAACTTAGAACTATATATATAATACCAAAAACGGCTGGGTGTGTTTGCAAAATACCCAACTCAAGAGGCTAATCGAACGGCGGTTGATGAGCTACTTAAGCCACGTGTGAGCACAGAGAGTCGCGATACCGCTTCACGGCCGACGGCCCAGATTAGAAGATGATGACGCAATCGGACGGCCTGGGCTCGCGGTTGATCCAACGGCGGCTGCTACGCGGGAAGAACAGGGCCAAAATCGACGGCTCTCGAGATGCCAGGAAGAACGGATGAGGAACTCGCCCAAGGCGAGTTTAGAACTGGTTGCGCGTGCTTCTCCGACCTCCCTCAAGCCCGCCGGCGGTCTCCCCTCGCTCCTGGAATGTTCCCCGACCCGTCGGCGAAGCCAAAATGGACGGTTGAGGTCCGATGCTCCGCCGCGAGGTCAGAGACAAAAAAGGGGCACCAGGTGGCTTCGGAGCTGCAAAACTCGAACCCAGATGGGGTTCCTTGAGCCTCCCGGACCTGCAAATGAAAGCACGACACGACAGTAAAAGGGTCCAGGGGCATATGCGAGTTGGTGAAGGGCAGTTTGGCGAAAATAACGCTCGCCGGAGCAAGCTCCGGCGAGAGGGTAGATGGTGTCGATTTAAGGGGTTAAACAACTAACTAACAACATGAAATAAAACCTACGAGTAACAGCTAACTAAACAGAGAAAAAAAAAACAAGGAAGAAAGACGACCTCGAGGGCTGTATGGCCCAAGGAAGGAACCTCGACGGCCGTACGGCCGGAGGTGGTGGAACACGGTGCTTGGAGGCTCGCCGCACCTCGACGGTAGTGGGGGAGGATTCCCCTGTCACGAGAGCTCGCCCTCAACCCCACCTGGAAGCTATTGGCGCCCAAAAACCGGTTCAAAGGGAAAAGGAAGAAGAGGGTTGGTTTTTGAACATGGTGGAGGCGCGATGTTTGAGGCTCGATCACGGGCGGACCACAAAGATCTGGGAAGATCTGATAGGTCGGCGGGCTAGGTGGATCTACAGTGAGCAACTTTCATGAAGAGATCGACTACCCTCGAGCAACGCATCATGGCGAAAAAAATCGAGAAAGTAGGGGTCTTAGGCGTTCTGACAAGCAGCAGGCAAGGGGTCAGAGAGTTGACCCAGGTCAACTCTCCAGCCCTCCTGGTTGGTCCACGTGGACCAACCAGGAAAAAGCCTGGAAAAAATTATTCTAAAATCATTTTAAAATAGTAAACGGTTTTATTAATTTTTTATTATAAAATAAAAAATGTTTATTATTTTATAAATTATTTTATGGTGATTTTTATTTATTTTTATGAAGTATTTACAAGTTTGCATTTATACCCCTATAGGTATATATATCTATATACTTAAGTATTCTATTTTTATTTAGGTATTTTTAATATTATTATTTTTATTTATGATTTTATAAAATTATAAAATACTTTTATGTATACAAATATATTTTTATTTTATTTTTCTGATATGTTTTGTATATTTAATAAAATACAAGTATGTTTTGTATAGGTATATATATAGGTAATGTACCTATGTATTGAATATATACAAGTATTTTTATTTGTATTTAAATTATGTTTTTATTCTGATTTTAATACACATAATTATTTTAAGTAATATTTACAACATTATAAAAATATAAAATTATAAAAATAATAAATAATTAATAAATTGAATATTTTAATATGTACAAGTATACAATGAGGGTCCAAAACTCAACTTTCAAACCGTAGCTCCGCCAAATGCGAAACCACCGCCATTAAATAGCTTATTTTCTTCTATATACAATTAAAGGTGAGTACGCTGCATTTGGAGTTTTTATTTGTGAGTTACGGGTCTGGGAAGTTGGGATTTTGGATTCTTATTCAGACCATAACTTTTTATCTGTACATTATTTTTCTGTGAAATCAATTTTGTATTTTTCTTTATTAAATTATCTACAACTTTCATGTACAAAGTTTCTTTATTTGATGTATAAAAAGTGGAACCAAAAATAGGTCCCAAAGCGAATAAAGAATGAATAAAATGTATAGGTATTTTATCTGTGTTCCTGACCTTATCTCCCCCTACTTTATTCCTTGTCGACCTATTCATCAAGATGCCTAGGTCTCGGGGGTTTTGGGTCATAAAATATTTACAATATTTTATTCTTTTTCTTTTCTTTATTTATTCTATAATTTTGGCCTTAATTACAGTGATTTATACACTGTTTAGATGCATATGCATGAATGCTAAGATGATGATTTTAATGCTATTTACAGGCATTTGCTAGGGGTTTTGGTGCCAAAATGATAGAATAAAGATGATGAAATGTGGATTCATCAGCGAGGCAGCGTGCGGGGGTGGAGTTCCCAGGCAGGGGGGCGGGAGGGTTCCAGGCCGTGAGCCGCCTGGGCTTGCAGGAGCGGGAGAGTTCTAGGCCGCGCTTCGGGAGGCTGCATGAGCGAGAGGATTTCAAGCCGTGTGCCAGGGTGATGGTGGACGGAGAGGAAGGGGGAGGAGGAAGTGGTCGACAGGGAGGAGGAAAGGGTGAAGAAGGTTGGGGCTCGGGCGGGCGGGAGGAGGGTCGGGGCTCCGGCGGGCGGGGGTTGGAGCTCCGACGGGTGTGGGCCTTCCAGGCTTCCAGGGGCATCAATTTATAAATATAAAAAGTCCTGAGGGGCAAAAATGTCCACATCTAACCTTTTCCATCTGAGTTAACGGAAATTCGAAACGGAAGTTGACACAGGGTCATGTCGTGTAAAGGTTAAGCATTATTCAGGGTTCCTCATGTAATTCGCGATTATGCAGGGTTATGATTGAGATTGAGGAATTACTCAGGGTTATGGGTGTAATTATCCCTTTTATCTAATTATTAAAAATAGCTAATGAGCTCCGAAAAATCCACAAAAATAGGGTTAGGTGCTCCATGTATTCTATTTACACGCCACGGGTCAACCATGCATTTTTGCATTTAATCTATTTATTAAAATTAAAAAGGAGCCTAAATAATCGCTGTCTAAATTATAAAATACCAATAAATACAAAAACTTAATGAAATTTCTAAAAAATATATATAGTATATTTTGATATTTCTTGAGTCTAGAAAACAAAAAAACCCTAAAATAGTAAAAGAAAATTACAAAAATCAAAAAGCTCCAAAATCCAACAAAAAATATAAAAATTCCACAAAAATCCCAAAAATATGTTTTTTTAATTTATAATTATCTATATATTATTATTTATATATTAAAATTAATTTGGGGTAATTTTGGGACTTAATTATTATTTTTAAAACCCAAATTAGTCTCGAATTATTTATTAAACACATATTTGGGATATTTTTTACTTTAAAAATACATAGAAATTAGCAGAAATTTCTGTAAAAATCCAAAAACATTTTAAAATATATTAAAAAACCACAAAAACATTTTTTTTTGAATTTTACCTACATTTAATAGTATTTATAAATATATTTCTATGTATTGTGTAATTTAAGCCTTATATAGGCTATATTGTTTTTATAAAAGAAAAAGGAAATATAAAAGCTAAAAAAATATAAAAAGAAAATTAAAAATCAAATAAAAAATATAAAACCAAAAATAATATATATATATAATTAGAAAATCCACAAAACAATAACATGGACAAGAAAAGAATTGAATAATTTTATGCGCATATTTTTGTCTCCAATCATTTGCTCCCAGTGTTCGACCTCTACACATGCTTGCACGCTATACACATTTGCATGTAGAGTTATAATAAATTCTAACTCCATATTTTTGAGATTTAATTGCTTTATTCATATTGTGGGTTAATTGTTGATTAATCGGAATTTATTGAGCGATCAGCGCATCGACTATTGAACTGCCTTGTGGATTAATACGACCCTTAATTTTCCCCGTTATCAAATGGCGCCACTGCCAGGGAGCAACGTCATTTGGGATATGTATTATTAATTTGATTCTTTACTCTTGTCCATATTTATTTATTTACATTTTTTATTGATATTATTATAATTGTTCTGACCTCTTCTCTATTTGTCTTCGATGCGAGGAACCGCTACGCGACGGAGGATCTCCTAGGAGGACCTGTGCACCCAAGCAAGGCAGAGCCAACTTTCAGACTGAGTTGGTAGGAGAGAGCATCCAAGGCAGACAGAGAAGAAATTTTTTAGAACAGTTAATTAGCTTTATTTCATTTCACATTTCAATTTTTTGTAAATTTATGTAAGAGAGTGACTTTGGCATGTAGTAATACAAGACTCTCACACTCCGACTTCCCAAGGTCCATTGCCCGAGGCATTGTTCCCTCGCGGGCCTCGATGACATTTTTTATTTTATTTTTATTATTTTGTGTGAATGAGCCCTAGCTTAGGATGCTTGACGATAGACTAAGGTCCAAACACCTAATATCTGCATGTACCTATAGATACGATTTGGACTTAATCAATTTTGTAATCGGTGCTTCACGATAATAACATCTTGTATCTAGGGTGATTTCTTCGGATTGCATCTCATATAGCATAGGTTTTAATTCTGGTCTGCATCCCGCATGGAGAGAGCTGGGAATAATTGTAAGTCTTCTTACTTGGCATGCATCATGGATTCCCTACTTGCATGGCTTTTCTGATCCTCTCCCCCTGATTTTGACCACTTAAGATGCTTAATGGAAATTGGAACCCCGTGAGGTCCGTGCATTGAAAAACAGCTAAAAGAAGTGATAACCAAAATAAAATCGGGACTGCTAAGTCTATTTGATCTTTAAAATAAAATTGGATTCCGTATATTAAACCTCCTCATTGTCTGAGCATTTTATTCATATGTACACGCTAAGGATTAATGCCCCAATCTCAAAGCCTAATCCCGATGTGTACAACTTTCTATGATCACCTAACTCTAAAAATCGACAAGATAAAAAGACCAAATCCCGGTCTTCATTATGTTGAGTAGGTGAATCAGGGGTTTGCTTTGTGTATTGATTGTGACTTGGAGTCCATTTGCATTTTCTCTTCGAGTTATCGATCTCGTCCGCGTGAGTCGTCCATTTTTTTATCCGTGAGTCTCTCTACCTCTCTTATACATATATCTCCTCATTTGCATTGAGTCGTGATATTGGCGCTTGAGCTCAATCATCTTCGCTAGATCCTTCGTCTCGCTTCTTGCCCACCCTCCACATGTCCCCCGTATCATCTCTTCTATCACCCGGGATTGATGTGCTTTTAGAGATAGCCCGCATCGAGGATTGCAACTTCTATTGATGATTTGAGTAAGTCGGGCAGACTTTCCAGGTTGCTGAGATTGATACCTTACTCTCGGTGGATTTGCTTTTTGATACGTGCATAGGAGCTTATTGAGGACTTTGATGATGCACGATAATTAGGTGTGATTCTTTATTGAGGATTTATATCTCGCATACCGAATTGAGGATGCGACCTATTTTGATGATTCGATGATGATTTCATGAGCATTGATTGATCTCTCTCGTTTGTGGTTCCAACCATCTTGATTTTGAGGGTTGACTGACTATTTTATTTGTGTTTGATAGCGATGGTGTGCGAAACCCGCATGATCTCTCATCTTCTTGATTAACCCTTCCCCAATCTCCTGCCCTTATTATCCACCTATGGCACTATGAGGATTCCTGATTACCTTTCGTGCCACCTCAGCCAGATTTGATTGACCTGAGGAACGTGCTGTGATTGATATAATTATTCATCCCTCGATGATCTTATGCCCTCCGGATGATTGAGTGATTGATTACTTTTGAGGACCTGAGATTTGACGCCAGCAATCCCAAGACTTGAATGACCTAGTTCGTGTTACTTCCTGAGGACTATCTGCGGGAGGATGCGACACATTCTTTACGATCGGTCTCATACACTGACTCTGTCTCCATCATGTTGGAGCCTGAAACCGCATCGTCTGATTTGACTATTCGGCTTCCCTGCTGATTGTGCGCCCGATCTATAGGTGCACGAGGCCAATCCTCTCGGACTCCTTTGAGTCTGTTCGCCTTGACGGTCCTCGCAAGGCTGAGCTTCACTGTTTCTGATTATTCCTTACCTAGTTCATAGTGCTCTCTGAGGGTTATTTACGAGACACTATGACACCTTGCTAGACCTACGGTCTCTTTTGTTGATAGACGATTTGTCGTCTATCGAGACCATTTTGATTGACTCCTTTGAGTCCTTTCTCCTTGACGGCCCTCGCAAGGATGAGATTTAATCTGACTATTCCCTGATTAGCTTGCATTGTTCCCCGAGGACTATCTGCGGGAAAATGCAACACTTTCTTTACGATCGGTTCCCCTTGCTGACTGTGTCTCCCATCCGTGGAACACGAGACCGAGTCGTCTGACATGCTTTTGGTCCCCACTACTTCGATGTTTACCGATATGTTGAATCTTAGGACCCATCTGACTTGACTCCTTTGAGTCAGCTCTCCTTGACGGTCCTCGCAAGGATGAGACATCTTTTCTGATTATTCTTTTCTTAGTTGGTCGTATGTTCGCTGAGGGTTGTCTGTGGGATGCTGTCACACTTTTTTGATTTGTCGATCTCTTCTGCTGGTAGCCGATTTGTTGCCTACTGAGACTGCTTCTGTGATCCATCTGATAGATCATGCTCCTTTGAGCCCGCTCTCCTTGACGACCCTCGCAAGGATGAGATTCTATTCTGATTATTCATTGACTAGCATGTACTACTCTCCGAGGGTTATCTGCGGGAGAGTACATCATATTTTAGGTACTCGGATTCACTTCTGGTGTTTCCTTTCTGGAGGGGCACGAAGTCGGGTCTGTTGATTTTGGTACTCGGTCTCCTCCCTATTTATGTCTCCTTTCTGTTGGAGCACGGAGTCGAGTCTTCTGATCTTCTGATTATTCCCTGATCCTGCTCACCTTGAGGACCCTCGCAGGGTTGAGCCTTGTTTAGTGATATTTCGACGTGTCCCTGCGATCTTTCGACCTATATGACCACCGGATATCACGTCGCTACATTGAGAGTCTCCTATTTTTCACCGAGTATACACTTTGAGATAATGATTGACTTGGAGGAGTCTATCATGTTCTTTCTTCCTCCAGGTCTTACGGTATCGGCTTTGCTCACCCATTTCACACCTTATGAGCCGATGTTCTGCTTTCGCTACGGGATACGTGTTTAGTTTTCGATCTCTTCTCCCTGGTAGCTGACACCCATCTGATTGCATAACAGGGTATCTTTTCACTATCTGAATGCGCCCTCGCTCTCACAGGGAGACGATGACAAGAGCAAGGTACTCGCTTACCAGATATTGTCTTATACCTCATCAGTCTTTACTTGTTGTATATATGCGTTTTGTCTTCTATTCCTTTTTTCTCCCGCATGTTACGTGTGGCCCAGATCTATCGCCATATCTTTATGACTATACTTAGGATGTACCTTGTCCTAAGTATAGGGGGTACACACCGTGTTATTCTTCCCTCGTTCAGTTTCGTCACTCCCGTCGTCGCCTATACTTAGGGATCTTTCACCCTAGGTATAGGGGGAGTGACGCATATAGTCTCCACCATCTTTTTCATCTATCTGTATATCTCTGTCTTTTCTTCTTTTCTATTTTTCTTCTTTTCCTTTTCATTTTTCGTTTCTACAGAAAAGGTGTCACCCTTTGTGTTAGTTTCATGTACTTAGGATGTACTTTGTTCTAAGTATGGGGGAGTGTGCACTCCGATTCGTTCATTCTTTGATCCCCTCCACTGTCTCCTCTCTTGTTAATTTTCTCTTCTATACTTAGGGATATCTCACCCTAAGTATAGGGGGAGACAATCCGAGACAGTTTATTTTAAATTTTCATTTGTTCCCACCCGTGACCCTCCCTGCTTTGTATACAGTCTGCTATACTTAGAATTATTTGATCCTAGGTATATGGAGGTCATTCACCTTCTTATTTCTTAATATCTTCATTCTTTCATTTTTTATTCAGTCGTTGTAGTATAGGCCTTTCTATACTCAGTACGGGTTATGTCTTCTCTTTTTATCTTCGATCTATGAGGACATAGCTCATGCTAAGTATAGAGGGGTCGTATATACTCTGTATATACTTTAGCCATAACTCGTACTTTCGTATTATTATTAATAAATATGCCTAAATATACTACATACACACATACATAATTCATTAATTCATTTAATAACAACAACTATTCCTCAAATTGTTTTATATTTACCGATTAATAAATCAGGTTAAAAATATTTTTGCAAAATGATTTGAAAATGGTGTGAACCGTTTGGAAAACTTTTTATGAAATGTTTTCAACCTTTGTAAAAATATTTTGATTACAAAATTCTTTTCTTTGTGTGAAATAAAGAATAAAAACCTACTTGCAAATGATTTTGAAAATGTTTGTAAAAGTACTTTGAAAAATGTATATATATTATTTGAAAATCTTTTCAAAATGGATTTCAAATCTTTGTAAACATTTACAAAAATTATTTTGTACTGTAGTGTTCAAAATTTGTTTCAAATAAATTTGGGGAATGAATGTATCATTAAAATAGGAACAAAATATGTATATATATATATTCTTTATCAGTTATACATAGATAACTAAATAAATCACTTTGTGAAAGCCCATAAATTCTTTAAAATTCTTAACTCTTGTAAAATAAAAGAGCATGCCCGTGTAAATAGCTGTAAATAATTCATACTTTGTGTGCCTGAATTCTTTTTTGCAAAATTCTTCGTGTAAAAATATTTTTTATTTTTAAAATTCTGTGAAAAATTGCATCATTCTTTGCATCATTGTACATAGCATTTGCATAGCATTCATATTCTTTTCAATTAATCTTGATGATTGAATAAGTCCAATAAAGTCGAAGATTGGAGCTTGGTTGGACCTTACTGCACCTAATTGCACCGGAACCTTATGGGAACTAGGTTTAAGGTACTTCAGGTCTAGTCAGACTTATTTCATTGAGACTCGGGGCTGGGTTCAAGTCACCTCAACTAACTAACTAGAACTTTTCGAGACACACGCATGACTCTTGTCGGACGTGACCTAACTTGAACACTTGCATCTTTCACTTGGCTCAACT
Source organism: Ottelia alismoides (assembly GCA_037367405.1). Lineage (NCBI taxonomy): Eukaryota > Viridiplantae > Streptophyta > Magnoliopsida > Alismatales > Hydrocharitaceae > Ottelia > Ottelia alismoides. The sequence goes on along the minus strand of JAZKJV010009622.1, from coordinate 10,303 downwards.
CAGTTGGAGTGGTGAGGGGGTTGGATTTGCCAGTCTGAGACGCACGGGTGGAAACGTTCATCCTCGTTTAGGGAGGGAAGTGCACCCCAACCTGGTCCAGTTACAATGAAGTCAAATGACAGGAGAGTGTAGGTTGCAATAAATCTTCAAAAGAGGGATAGTCTTCTGGCTCAAGAGGAAAAAGTCCTTATGTAAATGATGTTGTGAGTAGTATGTTGAAAAAAACTCCAAAAAAAAGTGGATAGGCTTGAAAAAAAAGATAAAGCGCCTGCCAGAGTATGTATATATGTTGTATAGAAAATAAGCAAGCTTGAGCATCAAAGTTATATCATGTGAGCCTGCAGTTGGATGACTTGACTACATTGGTCATGCATCCCACGATAGGTAGTTACACTGGCTACTGTCCATTCTTTTCTTCACCTCCTCCTCTTAAGTTGGATGCCACTTGAACTTAGAAGGGAATACCCCGCTTCTCGAGAACAGAGTGCTAGATTGGGGAATCATTGGGTTGTCATTCTAGAGAAGTCAGTTCCTTTGTCATTTCAGTTGGGGAGAGCCACTATCACTTACACGTACAAGTCAGCTTCATAGTCATAAGGGTTTGCATATGATGTAGGCTAGTTCTGACCTGGCTGTTGAGGTGATTTGAACCGAGTTCGGTGACTCTCGAAGGTTGTTGTGTTTTAAATTTGGTTCCTGACCAGGTTCCACACACATGTTCACACCAAGGTCTAACCTAAGCTCCAAATTTTGATTTTGTACAGATAAGTTTAATAATCATAATCAATTCCATTTATCTTTATTCTTTCTTTTTTCTTTTCCTCTTCTTTTTCTTTACTCTTTTTATACGTATCGAATAAATGTTTGCTAGGGACTAGCAAAGGCAAGTATAGGGGGTGATGAATCTACATTTCATCACCTTTATTCTATCATTTTGGCCTTAAAAACCCTAGCAAATGCATGGAAATAACCTCAATTTGTACATAATAGCATTCCTTATTTATTATATTATTTGTACATAAAATAAGATTTTTAATGCCAAAATTATAGAATAAAGAGAAGAAAAGAAAAAGGAATAAAATATTGAAAATATTTTATGACCCTAACCCTGAGACAAAGTTCAGAATGGAGTTGGTCGACAAGGAATAAAATAGGGGGAGATAAGGGCAAAAAATACAATAAATACCTCATTTATTTATTCATTAATTATGCATTTTTGACATCTATTTTATTCTTGATTATTTATTAATCAAATAAAGAAACTTTGAACATGAAAGCTGTAGATAATAATGTAAATAAAGATACAAAATTAAATTTATATAAAAATAATATATATTGTGCATTTTATACATAGAATAAAAAGCCAGAAACTAAACTTCACAGACCAATATCTTTTCAATAAAAACTCAAAACATAGCAAAATCACCTCTAATTGTACATAACTTTTCACAAGCTATTTAATGGTGGTATTATATTTTTGGAATTACTGTGTAGAAGTTAGGTTTTGGGACCCTATTGTACATTCTACCGATTAAAATATTCAATTTATTCATTATTCGTTATTTTTACAAATTCATGTTTTTATAGTTTTGTAAATATATATCATAATTTATATGCATATTAAAATTAAAACCAAAAAGAAAATGGAAAATAAAACAAGTCTATGAAAAAGCATAGACAAAAACACCTATGTTTCTATACGTATGTAAATAAAAAAAGGAATAGATTCTTTAATTCTTTATTCTTTCATATTTTTATAATATTGTAAATATTATATAGATTCTATTAAAAATATAAACTAAAATAAAACTCATTAAAATACATTAAAATAAAATAGTGTAAATAAAACATAGGTAAAATACCTATAAATATACCTATACAACATACCTATATATTTATTAAAGTGTACAAATAACATCCTAAAAATAAAACAAAAATATATTTATACTCACAAAAGTCAGATATAAATACATAAAATAAAAGAATAAAATAATAAAATAAAATATACAAAATAAAAATAAAAATGCATAAAACATAGATGAATATACCTATAAATACACTAATAAAAATTAACTACTAATAAATAAAGCCAAAATCAATAAATAAAAATCATAATAAAATACTACATAAACTAATAAACATTTTTTATTTTATACTCGAAAATAAATAAAATCATTTATTAGGTGTAATTAACAAGTCAATAATTGGTCAGTCAGATTTGTCATTTTGTGCTGACTTGGACCAATCGCAGGCCGCAGACCGTTGACCTCAGGTCAACTGTCCCATCCAAAACCTGACTCGTCAGAAGTGTATTTTCCCCCGATTTCGGGCATTTTTCCCGGTCGATCTATCCATCAAATGACCCCAATCTCTTCACGGGAATTTCTCCTAGATCAATAATGATTCACGTCGGGACCTTAGATCACCTGTATATTCGTTAGATTCTTTGCTAACGGCCATTCAATAAGGGTGCTTCCTTATGTTTATAAATAAACACCTCCACCTCCATTCCAAAATTTGGTCATCCCCTGAATCCTAAAGTCTCCTCCTTCGGTCTAGCGTGATTCCATGTGACAGATAGAGTTCCCCTGAGGGTTTGCGCGGGCTGGTGGATGACGGAGGTGCACCCAGGCTGCCATGCTGACGACCTCTGCTCCCTTTCCTCCTGGGAAGGTACGAGCTGCACACTTTGTCATTTTAGGTAGATTTTAGTATCAACATTTCATTTTTGTTGTTAGTTTAGAGTTCGAGTTAGTTAATTAGCTAGATCAACCTTGGTCGTAGTTCGCCGGAGCGGACGCCGCCACGTTTCGGTCCCTCTTTCCACCATCACTTCGTTCCCTATCATTTTCTCGACACCCCAGGCATTTTCTTTCACTCGGATCCCTCGTGGATCCAGAGATTCGATCTCCTTTCCCCGCCCTTCGCCGGAGATCACCGCCCGCACCGCCTGACGCTCTATTTCACCCAAATAAGGTCCCATGCTCTTTGTGTTGTTTTGCGTATTCTTCTTGCAGGGACTGGTGGCCAAAAGACTCCACTAGGAGTGAATTCTGAAGATCAGAGAGGTCCATGGAGCCCCCCTCTTTCCTCGAGCTCGCCAGGTCTCTACACGGGCTTCCGGACCTCTTTGAGACCACTACTAGCTGCGGAAGACCTCCTTGGAGGTAAGGACACCTTCGCCATCTCCAAAAGCCTCCGAAGGAGGAAGGAAATCGAGAACGAAGTTCGGGGAAGATGAGTTCTTCCCCGTTCTTCGTGAAGAGTAGCAGTCGTCGGATGAAGCTCCTCCTCCAGTCCTAATCCTGGTCGTTCAACCATGCCACGCCTCCAGCCGTTCGATGAAGCTCGAGATCGCATCCTCACCGCAGATCGGTAAAGGGGTATCAAGCTTCCAAGTCTGGCCACGTGTTTAAGTGGAGGAAGGAGCACCGTTGGATCACGCTATTATGGGGAAAATTGCATAATAAGCCCTGCCTTTTTGTATTTAATAATTAGTTCTATAAATAATAGTTTACGTTGTAAATAATTTGGGAATTTTGCATGTAAACCCCTAATTTTTTTATATTTGCACTTTGGTCCTTGTCTGCATCATGTGCAGTCCTCACGTGATGTTGGAAATTTTGCATAGAACCCCTTGTACTTTTGTATATTGTAAAATAACACCAAAACATTATATAAAAGATGTTTTATATTGGGAAAATTGCACTGTACCTCATGAAGTTTATTTTAATTGCAGTTATTCCCCTACCATGACATTTATTTTTGCTACTTTTATCTAATTATTAAAAATATCTAATGAGATCCGAAAAATCCACAAAAAAAAGGTTAGGTGCTCCACGCATTGTACTTACACGCCAAGTGTCAAGCCTTGCATTTTTTGCATTTAATGTATTTATTAAAATTAAAAAGGCATCTAAATAGTCCCTATCTAAATTATAAAATACCAAAAATATAAAAACTTAATGAAAAATTCTAAAAAACTTGTATATGGTATATTTTGATATTTCTTGAGTCCAAAAAACAAAAAACCCTAAAAATAGTAAAATAAAATTACAAAAACCAGAAAGCTCCAAAATTCAACAAAAAATATAAAAATTCCACAAAAATCTCAAAAATATGTTTTTTCTATTTTATAATTATCTATATATTATTGTTTATATATTAAAATTAATTTAGGGTAATTTTGGGACTAATTATTATTTTTAAAACCCAATATACTCTCAGATTAATTATTAACCCCATATTTAGGATATTTTTTACTTTAAAAATACATAAAATTTGTAAAATTTCTGAAAAAATACAAAAATATTAAAAAATATTAAAAACCTAAAAACATTTTTTTTCTGAAATTTTGCCTATATTTAATAGGATTTATAAATATATTTGTATGTATTATGTAAATTAAGCCTTATATAGGCTATATTAATTTTATAAAAGAAAAAGAAAATATAAAAATGATAAAAATATAAAAAGAAAATACAAAATCAGAAAACTAAAAATCAAATAAAAAATATAAAACCAAAAATAAAATAATATATATAATTAAAAACCCACAAAAACAATAACATGGACAAGAAAAGAATTGAATAATTTTGTGCGCATATTTTTGCCTACAACAGTTTGCTCCCAGTGTTCGTTCTCTACACATGCTTACACATTATACACTTTTGCATATAGAGTTATAATAAATTTTAACTCCACATTTTTGAGATTTAATTGCTTTATTCATATTGGGGTTAATTGTTGATTAACCAGGATTTATTGAGCGGTCAACGCATCGACTATTGATCAGCCTTGTGGATTAATATGACCCTTAATTTTTCCCCGTTATCACCCTCTTTCCACAACACTCATTGATGATCCCCAATCACCTATGTTAGTTAAGTCGAATTATTGTAGTATGACAAAATGGATCAATAAAAAATCAATTGCACAAGCATATGAATCACTAAGTCAAGCATTGTGCATCTCAATGTACCTTTAACTTGGGAAAGCCCTAGGGTCGATCACAGGGAGGTAATTACCTCCTTAGGCTAATTTTCAGATAATTCAGTGGTTAGGTTTTAGGGGTATTTTTGGATTTTTATGCAATAAAATGAATGGAATGCAAATTGTGGCTAAGTTCAAGGGTTATTTTGCAATCAATCAACTTAAGTTCAAAAATCCTAAAACTTGCCCAGAATGTTGATTAATGCAAAATTAAGCTACTGTAAATTTTTTGTAATTGTGAATTAATGATGCAGGCAAGTGATTTAAAGTAAATTAATTTTAATAAATATCAAACGCATATATTTTCAAGATTCAAAATTACCCTAGGTAGATCTAAATAAGATGAATCCAAAGGAATTTAAATTCCTAAAAATGCTTTGTGGTTGATCAATTAAGATTAAATTACATAAGTTAGTAAGTAATTAATTCAAAGCAAACTATGCATGAAAATGACTTGATTTTTTGGGCATGTGATATAGAACAATTAAAGATAGATAATGTTATTTCTTATAAAAACTTTGGAACATAAAAGAATGTAATATGAATTAAATGCCTAAAAATTGGGCGTCCGATCAGACCTGCAAGGAAGATGCAGCTCGAAGCCACGAAATGGCCATCGATTGATGGAGGATGCACGGGTGTGTTGTCGTTGCTGCTCAGTAATGGGCATCTGTAGAGGTACTGATGGACAACACACGTTATGAACAAGGATGGGGTGTAGAGCTTCGTTGCTAGTGAAGGACCGAAGCTGAATCAAGGGAAGATATGCAAGGAAGCAAATAAATGGAAGAAAGAGAGGTGTTGATGGATTCAGTGTTGGTGATTTCAGATGAACGATATTTGGGGGAAAGAAGATGCAAAAAAAGATATATAATAGAGAATCAAGAGAGGATAAGTAGAAAGAAAACAACGAGAAAGGAAAGAGATAGGTTAAGAAGAGTCACTTGATTTTTTCATCTATGTTTGAAGGTGCTTGATGGAGCAACCTTCTGATTGGCGCCTCGATCAGCTTGACGAGATGCTGAGAGTCTTGGCAGAGCTCAAGAGCACTACAACACGTCGAAGAGGTGATGGATCTCATCATTAATAATAGATGGTATCGATGTTATCGCCTCAAGAGGTCCTCCCAGAAGCTATCACCAACGGGATGCCTCGAAGCTGTTGTCGATTTCTCTCCCTCACGATGGAGGATGGGTTGCGACGAGAGAGAAGATGGGTTTCTAAGGGGTATCGGTTAGGGCTACATAAAAGGGGCAGAGGCGAGGTGATGTGGAGCGAGAGGGGTCATGGAGGACGAGGCCGAGCGATGTGGGAGGCAGACTTTGATGAAAGGGGAGTCGTCGTCGGCTGCAAGATTCGGAGGTAGGAGACAAAGTCCCTACCATCCGATGGGGTCAAATCGAAGGGGTTGAGTGAGTGTCACTTGGAGGGGTAAAATAAAAAAGTAAATAAAAAGAAAAAAGAAAAATTAAATAAAGAGGAAATGATCTAAGCTGTTGGATGAAGGGGTGCTTCATCCAATGACCCACAAAGGGGGAGTTTAAGGGACTTAAGTGGGGGGCATGTGGTAGTTCTAAGAGTTGTCACGTGTCGCTCACACAAAAATCCAAAATGAAATAAAAATAAAATCAAAATAAAAAAGCAAACGACCTCAAATCGAAAATTTTCCTTCATGAAAGTTATTTATTCGATAAGATACACAACTTTCATGAAGAAATCAAAATTAAAAGAAGTCATTTACACAAAGTGTATTTTTGGTGGTATTCTATTTACATAGAATGCAAATTTTTATATTTTACATTTTGTGATTTTTAAATGATATAAAATTCAAAATAAAATCAAATAAAAAATAAAAATGTTTACAAATTAATATAATTTTTTAGTATTTTTAGTAATTAAGAAAATAAGAATATATAATAGGAGAGACTTACCTACACAATTTATATACATACTCAAACGCATTCTTTTTCTTTGCTTTTTGTCTTGTTTAAGGTTTGGATTTTTGCAAATTTTATTAAAACATAAATCAAAGAAAAGAAATGAAAAATAAACAAATAAAAAGAGTTAATTATTTACATAAAATGCTAAGTCAAAGTTAGTCAAGATATACAATCCAATGTGGACTCGAAACCAAAGTTTCACATATGAACTCTGATTCCTTCGAATGTGGATGATGCAGTTTGCCATGTGCTGTCTGATCTTGTTAGAGATGCATCTACCTATTCATGTGATGACGTAGAGATCCATTTGGATCTATCAGTTCCATCCCCTTCGGAACGATCATGGGACATAGATGTTGAGTCGGACGCGGTTTTGGCTGACTTAATGCATTTCTTTGGCGATCCAGCTCCTGATACTTCTGAGTTGGTGGCGAGTACTACACAGCTTAGCCTACCTTCATGCAGCATGGAACCAGATTCAGATTCACTTCAGCCAGATTTGCTTGATGACATCACACTGCCAGAACTGAAATCACTACATCCTACACTCAAGTACGCCTTTCTTGCGGGACCCAAAGAGAGATATCTTGTTATCATTAGCTTGGACTTGACTTTAGAACATGAGTCTAGGTTGTTAGAGGTCTTCGAGAGGAACCACAAAATAATAAGCTGGACAGTGTCAGATCTCGTGGGGATCAACCCCGCTCTCTACTTGTAACACATTTATACTGAGGATAATGTAAGACCTTCCCGTGAGTTTCAAAGGAGACTAAACCCCAATCTACGAGAAGTGGTGAAGAAAGAGATTGAGAAATGGTGCAAGGCAGGGTTTATATAGCCTATTTCTGACTCGAGGTGGGTGGCCCCACTTCATGTTGTCCCGAAGAAGTCAGGAATTCTGATGATCACCAACGAGGAGGGGGTAGAGATCTGACACGAGTACCTACGTCGTGGTGCGTCTGTATCAACTACATGCGCCTGAAAGCTGCGACCAAGAAAGACCACTTTTCCCTTGCCTTTTATTGATCAAATCTTGGAGCGACTAGTAGGGAAAGAGTTCTTCTGTTTTCTTGACGGGTACTCGGGTTACAACCAGGTAGCTATAGCCCATGAGGACTAGGAAAGGACCTCATTCACATGTCCATTCAACACTTATGCCTTCAGGTGCATGCCATTCGGGCTTTGCAATGCCCCAGGCACATTTCAACGGTGCGTGATAGCCATATTTGCTGAGTTGGTGGGAGATTTCCTGGAAGTGTTCATGGATGACTTCTCCGTCCTTGGTGATTCCTTTAATACATGTTTAGCGCACTTGGACCGAGCCCTCAAGAGGTGTAGAGAGGTGAATCTGGTACTCTCCTGGGAGAAGAGTCACTTTATGGTGACAGAGGGTATCGTATTGGGACATGTCATCTCCAAAAGGGGGAATGGAGGTTGACCCTGCCAAGGTGGAGGTGATCAAGAAGCTCGATCCACCTACCAACGTGAAGTTAGTGAGATCTTTTCTAGGGCATGTTGGATTCTATAGGACATTTATTCAGGATTTTTCAAAGACCGCCCGCCCTCTAACTGAGCTATTAGGGAAAGACATGGAGTTCGTTGTAGATCACATGTGTCTGGAGGCCTTTGAGTTCTTGAAGATGAAGATTTGTGCCTCGCCTATCCTACAGCTCTTGACTGGTCTCTCCCCTTTGAGATCATGATTGACGCTTCAGATTTCACTATATGAGGCGAGAAGGGATCTCGTTTGCAATCCACTAAGCGAGCAATGTATTAGACCCTACACAGAAGAATTACATAGTGACTGAAAAGGAAATGCTCGATGCTGTATGGGCCCTCGAGAAGTTCAAGTCGTATATTTTGGGCTCTAAGGTGACAATCTACACTGATCACACAACTATACGATATTTAATGGAAAAGAAGGACGCGAAGGCGCGTCTTTTTAGGTGGATTTTACTCCTCCAGGAATTTGATTTGGAGATAAAAGATAAACCTGGAGTGAAGAATGGTGTGGTTGATCATCTTTCTCGGATTGAACTTAAGGATTCTCCTGATTATGAGCGGACTAGAGAGACCTTCCTAAACGAGTCAATTTGTGTTATTGACTTACTCCCGTGGTATGCCAACATGGTGAACTATCTTGTCTCCAAGCAGGTTCCCCATGGTTGGACTAGGAGCAACATTGACTGACCGAAGTCGGATTAGAGGAGATACCACTGGGACGATCCTTTCCTTTTCTTCAAAGGGTCAGATTGTATTTGGAGAAGGTGTATTACTCAGGAGGAGTACCATAGTATCCTCACATATTGTCATTCACTTGAGGCTGGAGGACATCATTCAGGGAAGAGAATCGCTCACAAGGTACTTCAATGTGGATTGTACTGGCCGACCCTATTTAGAGATGCTATTGATTTTGTATGGTTGAGCTCGATTTGTCAAAAGGATGGAAGGGAGAGTTGGAAAGAGTGATGATATGCCCATGCAACCACTGATTATTTGTGATGTTTTTGATACATGGGACATAGATTTTATGGGTCCCTTTCCAACAGCTAAGAACATGAGTACATCTTGTTGGATGTTGACTATTTATCTAGGTGGGTGGGGGATATCCCAACCCGAACCGCAGACATCAAGAATGTCTGTAAGTTTGTGAGAGGCCATATTATTGCTAGGTTCTGGGTGCCAAAAGTTTTGATATCTGATGGGGGTAGCCACTTTGTGAATCGAGATGTGAGATCTTTAACTTAGGAATACGGATTTGAGCAGAGAGTTACTTGTCCTTACCAGCCACAGTCCAATGGCATGGCAATGGTTTCGAACAGAGAGCTGAAGAGTATTTTGCAGAAGTTGGTTCGTCCTTATAGGAAGAACTGGTCCTAGCTCTTGGACCAAGTTCTGTGGGCCTATAGGACAGTCTACAAGACACCATTAGGTACTTCACCATTCAGAATTATCTATGGAAAGCCATGCCATTTGTCCACAGAGTTGATTCATAAATCCGAATGGGCAATTAAGCAGATTAATTGGAGTTGTCACCTAGGGAAGCTTTGTCGAGACTTGAACTTGAACGAGCTCATGGAAATTCGAAACAAGGCATATGATAACGGTCTGATTTATAAGGACAAAGTGAAGAGATGACATGATCATCAGATTAGGTGCAAAGACTTTGTCCCTGAGCAAAAAGGTATGGTTGTTTAATGCCAAGTTGAAGATGTTCCATGGGAAGCTCAAATCTAAATGGACGGGTCCCTTTGTTGTTAAGAAAGTGCACGTGAATGGAAGTGTAGAGATAGCTGATCTCACAGTTGGTGCACAATCCCATGTGGTGAATGGACACCTGTTGAGGTATTTTGTAGATTCTAAAGAGCAGT